>JAJMIF010000008.1:211043-260165 GCA_030583505.1 Sugiyamaella castrensis | reverse complement strand
GGGTAGACCATAGTTTGTCTTTAATATCAATCTTATGGTGTTTCAACTTAAGTCGAAACACCAATCTAATGATGTTTCGTCTCAAGTCGAAACACCAATTTACGGTGTTTCGTCTCAAGTAGAAACACCAATCTAATGGTGTTTCAATTTAGTAATATTCTTAGTGGAAGTTAGCATCACGTGCTCACTTATTTCAACAGCAGCCCAACCGTCCGGCTGAGCTTAGCAAAGCTAGCTTAACTTAGCTTAGCTTAAGTTAGCTTAGCTTAGCTAGGCTCAGCCGTGGCTAGGATTCCTAGGCACCAATTTATTATATTATTACAGTATTATTGTTATGCGATATCTCGAAATCTGAATCTGAATTTGAACTTCTTCGGTTCTTCTGAACAATTACTCAATTTATAATATATCATAATCATCGACAATGGCGTCTTCTTCGGCAGTTTATGGTGGTGGTATGTAAACTTAGGTTACGCGTTATGGTTGAGGATGTTCTTTTATGCCAGGAGCTCGTTCACGAGAAATTATTCTCGAGAACAAAGCAACAAAGCCCCAACCATCGAAAGCATTCAACCCCAATTAAAGCGAGAGAATGGAGTCTGGGAAAATATTTTGACTAACTTCTTTAGATGAAGTGTCTGCTTTGGTAATTGACCAAGGATCATGTTGGACACGATTCGGTTTCGCTGGTGAAGACACACCTAAAGGGGTTATTCCTACACACTATGGACGAAAAGTTAATCCTGATTATGATCCAGAATTTGTCCCAAAAGTTGCCCCCCCTGCTCCTGAAACTGATGACAAGTATACTAGAATAGGAAAGAGCAATAACTTGATATCAAATTCCAATGTTAAGGAATTCTTCTATTTCGGTGATAATGATATATACACTCCTCGTCCAGGTATGGAAATCCAATCGCCAATGACCGATGGAATAGTCTCAGATTGGGATGCCACAGAACGATTATGGAGATATGGTTTAGAAGATATTTTAGGTGCTGAAACTGAGGAACAACCTTTATTAATTACAGAACAAATATGGAACACTGACGAGAATCGGAAGAAAGCCATGGAAATTGCATTCGAATCACTTAATACACCAGCTTTTTATATTGCTAAAAGACCTGTATGTACATTATTTGCCAGTGGCAAGGGCAGTGGGCTGGTTGCAGATGTAGGAGCAGATGTCGCTAGTGTTACACCAGTATTAGATGGATTGACTTTGTTTAAAACCAGCCGTAAATCACGACATGCTGGAAATTATGTTAATAAACAAATTCGTGCCATGTTAAAAAGAGCTAATATTGATATTGTGCCGCGATATCTTATTGGTTCTAAAGTACCAGGTTTACCATTATTAGAACCAGCTAAATATAAACCTCGTTCATTTGCTCAACCCATGACAACAAGTTATCATGAATTCCAAATCTTACGAGTTTTGGATGAATTCAAAGAATCTATGGCACAGGTTCAAGATACTCCTTATACTGAAGGTAATAATAACGATGAATCAGAGGAGGGAATTTCCAAGCGGATATTTGAATTTCCAAATGGTTTTAGTGCTGAATTTGGCCCCGAACGGTTCAGAATAGCCGAACCACTTTTCAAGCCTCGAGATTTTCTTTTAGATGATGAAGAAGTAATAGAAGCCCCAAAAGAGGAGGAAGAGAAAGAAGATAATAAAGAAAATGAAAATGACAATGAAGATACAAAGGATACAAAGGAAAAGACAGAAACTAGCAAAGGTAAATCTTCCTCATCTTCAACAGTTGTATCCAAAGAAACTGCTGCCAAAGAACTTCATGCTCTCACTCATACAGATAGAACTCAAGGTCCGTTTACGACGATTGGCATCTCAGATATGATTATAGATTCCATAAATGCCTGTGATGTAGACATTCGAGCCAATTTGGCTAATAATATCATTATAACTGGGGGTACTTCCTTAATTCAAGGATTTACTGACAGAGTTAATGATGACCTTATCCAGGCTTTGCCTGGTTATAAGATCCGGATTCATGCGCCTGGAAACTTAATTGAGCGTAAATATTCTGCATGGATTGGTGGAAGTATTTTGGCAAGTTTAGGCACCTTTCATCAGCTGTGGATTAGTAAGAAGGAATACCAAGAGGTAGGGGCTTCCAAGCTTTTAGAGAAAAGATTCCGTTAAGGTTTGTAATTGAATATTTAATAAGTAGAATGAAGAGTCGATACGTCATATCAAACCTGAGATAAGAAGAATATACTCATTATGTGAAGAGTCGATACATATCAAACCTGAGATAAGAAGAATGTAGTAACATATATATTACCTAAACTAGATAACTACATTTAGTGTTTACGATGCTTCTTCTTTACAGGCTCCTGAGCAGAACTAGATAATATTTTCTCAAATAATTCATCATCAGGCTCATCCTCGGTATTAAATACACTCTTGCGCCATTCACGTAATCTACGCTTTTTAGCAAATTTTCTTCGGTCATGCTTTTTCTTTTCTGCATCTCTGAATGGTGCTAATTTCTTCAAACCAACAAACTCATTAAGATCCTTATCATCAGCAAGAAGTATATCACGAGCTGAAAGACCAAACGAATCAGGAGAAACCTCCCGATATGTAAATTTAGACTTGACAGGTAAATCGTCAATGTCAAGATTATCATCAACAAATTGTTCGGCAATTTGACGAAGCTTCTTTGCTTCCTTCTTTGCTTCATGTTTATCTTTACGTGAAGACCTTTCATTCGCGTTCTCTTCTGAAGGTGCAACAGCGGCATCCTTTACAGCTTCATGGTTATCATCCTCTTCATCCTTCTCATGTTCACTCTTCA
The DNA here is from genome assembly GCA_030583505.1 of Sugiyamaella castrensis. Classification (NCBI taxonomy): domain Eukaryota; kingdom Fungi; phylum Ascomycota; class Dipodascomycetes; order Dipodascales; family Trichomonascaceae; genus Sugiyamaella; species Sugiyamaella castrensis. The sequence goes on along the minus strand of JAJMIF010000008.1, from coordinate 257,337 downwards.
TTCCAGAAATTGTTTTATCTTTTTTAGAATAAAAAGTCTCATTAAACAATTGCTCCATTCGCTTATCCCATTCAGATGCTTCGAAATCGCCCTCAAGAAAATCAAGTTCATTGAACTTGGAACTGATTTCATCATCGTCAATAATTTCCTTTAATTCCTCAAATCTATTGACAACTTCATTCACCTTCTTTCTTTTTATTTTGTTAATTTCAGCCTTTCGTTTATCTTCTTCTTGTTTCCTTAATTCAGCCTTTTGTTCCCGCTGTTTTTTACGTGGCTTTTCTGTACTACGACGTAATGTACTTTGATTTCGAGCATAACTCACTAATTCTGCAGCGTTAGGATCTTCATATCTAAAATTATACGCCGTTTCAAATTGATCAGCGATATCATCAAACTCGTCGTCATCATCTTCTTCTTCTTCATGATCAGGTCCTCGTCTGCTCTTCCCAACGATATCAGTATAAGAAGGTACTATTGGTTTACCAGTTTTAGCATCGACAGTAGGAGGAATCCAAGCTTTGGAATTCATAAATTCCTCTAAAAACCCAGCATGATCTTTTTCAGGATCTGGTAATTCTATTGGTTCCACTTTTCTTTGTACTTTTCTTTTTGTGAGGAAATCATCTTCATTATCCTCAGTTGCGGCTGCGATTTCAGCTAATAATTTGTTCCTATCATCTCTTTGTTGAACGGAATAAGGCCTTTCATTATCGTCATCATCCTTTTCTTCTCCTTCTCCTTCTTCTTCTTCTTCTTCATTCTTTCCATTACTAAGCAGATTTTCACGATGATAATCTTTTAAATACATAACTTTTGTGGAGGATCCTTTAGTTAACGCATCTTCAGAAGCATGTTTAAAAAATTTCACAGATGGATCTAGTAGAGCCTTGGGATTCTCTTTAATGGTCTTTAAAAGTTGGTTGATACCTTCATCAACATCTTGAGTTAATAATTCACCATAATCGTCTTCTTCTTCTGATGCAGAAGATTCTTCATTTTCATCATCACTATCGTCATCGTCATCGTCAACTTCTTTCCGGTTCTCTGATAAGTCTTGTGATGTTAGCAATAATAACTAAAGACGGGCCTAAAGAGGGCCCTGCGAATTCCAGTCTACCACTTACCTCGATGAAGATTCTCCTGCTTAGCAGAATACTTGTTAATTTTCAATCCATTATTAACATGTTCTTCACTATCGTCCCCTTTACTAAAGTTAGCTGGCTGCTGCCCTTCTTTCTCAGCTACTTTTCGAGCTTCTTTTTCTTTCCTTGCTCTTCTAGCCGCTGATTTCTTTCTGGCCATAATTATTTCGTTAACTAGAAAATTACTCTCCTGAATATGATGGATGAATGAATGAAGATAAAGCTCGACCGTTGATATAATTTTTTTTTGGCTTATCTGATAATCTGAAATATCAGCCGTGCAGTCTAGATCGTCAGCCGTGCGAAGTCTGGATGGATCCATCATGCATCAGCCGTTCGAAGTCTGGATCTATATCGATCGATCGAGATCGATCGAGGGCTGGCGCCAGCCATTAACTGGTAGTTCATATTTTAAATCTATAATCCGGAATTAACTGTCGACTTTGGCCAGAACCCTGCGTCCCATGTCGATTGATTTAATAATTACTTTTTTCTTCTTGACTTTCCTTATTATTTGATATTATTTGATATATTATAAATGAAGCAATGACTTCTTCTCTAGTCGAGCTCTTTCTCTTCTTATATTATTATTAGATTGGTATTGTAAGTCAAGAAACAAAAATATTGTTCTGACGAACAGACCCCTAACGTTCCTGCATGCATGCGCGGGTCTAACGTTAACAAAAAGTTAAGTTTGTTAACAGGTTATCACCTAATTTATAACGTATGTTAATTTTGTGCGGCTCATATAAAGTCCTTTATGAGACTTTGGAAAACTCATTTATATGGTGAAAAATGCACTTTCCCTTGGTATTTTTAAGAACTAATTATTTTAATACAATATTCTATCTTTTAATGGTGTATATACCTTTCAAACGGGAAAATATTTCTTTTTTATTATTACAATTAATTTGTTTTGTTTATATTCCACAGGCGGATATCCGAATAGAACTTTCTGTATCGCGAGTCCGTCAAGCTCAAAAAATATTACACGGCTTTTATAATTGCCCGTTATTGTTACAGGCCTAATTTTACTTTACCATGGCCTGATGGCCTGAGGAAAGGGGCAGGGTCTCTTGTCTTCTAATACCAATTCCTCATATTCATATTGAAGAACTGCCGCCCTTCGAGGAAGTAGGAATGATGGTGGTAGAGGACCAACATCATCAATATAATTCATATGCTTTTCCTGGGCCGACTACTGCTTCGGTTTACGGCTTGTATCCTAGTGGTGGAGGAGAAGCAGGAGGAGGAGGAGGAGGAGAAGGAAGAGCAGGACCAAACCAGGTTACTGGATTGGGAGTTGGAGCTGGAGCCGTTATAGGTAGCAGTAGTAGTGGTGGTGTTAATATCAATTGGTCAGGATCAACATTGTAAGTTTTATTTTGGATCAGATTAAACTGAATTAAATCTACGTGCAAAGCTCTATGAAACCTGAGTGATTCATTCTATCTAACATTCTTAGAACATCTTCATTTGCATATGGCCTTCTAGTTGGTCAATTATCAGTATTGATTGTATTTGCAATATTTATACGGTTCTTTATCTTTGCTGATGCTTCTTCTTTACAACGAAAGGAATATGTTACAGCATCAACAAGACGAGATCAAAGAAATGCTGCTAAATTAATGATGGGATCAAATACGGCATCTGCAGAAAACGTCATTCAGACTATTTTAGAAAAGACCTATTACAATGTTGAGACTCATGCTACTGAGTCAGTGGATTGGTTCACAGTTTTAATAGCACAAGTGATTGGTCAGTTTCGTGAAGATGCTAGAACAAACGATAGTATGCTACGGAGTTTGAATGATTTATTAAATGGTGATAAAATCCCTGATTTTATAGATAAAATCCGAGTCACTGATTTAAATATTGGCGATGATTATCCGATATTTAGTAACTGCAAAATCCTTTATCAAAGTGCTAATGATAGTACCAATGAATTACCCGAAACATCAACAATTTCAAATTCTCCTTCTATAGGGCAAGATGGTTTAGAAGCTCAGATTGATGTGGATTTAACTGATACAATTACTATAGGAATTGAGACTCGATTATTACTAAATTATCCCAAGGCGCTTTTTGCTATTCTTCCTGTCTCATTATCCGTTTCCATTGTTCGATTTTCTGGTACATTATCTGTTTCATTAAGAAAACTTCCAATTAATGAAAGTGGTAGTAGTGATGATATTCTGAATGGTACTGACGGCAAAACATACTTGACTTTTTCTTTTTCCCCCGATTATCGACTTGAATTTAATATCAAGAGTCTTGTCGGCGCCAGATCTAGACTTCAGGATGTACCAAAAATTGGTCAGTTTGTTGAAGCACGACTACGTAAATGGTTCAATGACCGATGTGTCTCTCCACGATGTCAACAGATCCCACTTCCTAGCTTTTGGCCTCGTAGTAAGACCACTAGAGAAGCTGCTGCTGCTGCTTCTGGTGGTCCTCCATCCAGTCCTCTTATACTTCCTATAGATGCAACTGAATCTCTTCGACGACGTCGTCAGAGTCATCTTGAATTGCGTTAGCTGTATTTTGGCAAAAGAGGGTTTTGTTGTATAAATTGTATATTTACTTTATTAATGATGATTATTTATTTTCGCTATACCATCGGCAGTTTTCTTCTTCTCATCAAAGATGACTCTGATTCTGATGCCACCATCGAATTCCAATATCTGCTAAAGAAAGATCCAATTCACCAGAAATCATCGTCTCCAGCTGATCATGAAGAAAGTCATTTTCCGCCTGAAATAACGGTGAAAAATAAGAGGCAGAATGTGACCCTTTTCGTATAAATAGTGCCGCTACTCGAGGTAACCAAAGTTCGAAATCTGCTGGTTGAAGTAAAGGTAAACTATGAATGAGACCATTAACAAGTACCGAGCGAACAGTTGGAGGACCATTTTCTTGCGAAGTCTGAATAGCTAATGCCGGTTGGGTGATTTTACATTTTGTATACAATTGATCAAGAAATCGATATTCTAATTCGTGATTAGGTCTTGAAGAAGAACTGACTGAACGAGCTATAGCATTTAATGCAAGGCTAAACTGAGGTGCTGATAGGAAAGAAGGAAATAAAGATAATAGAGTGTCAAAGTATTCAGACACAACTGAAGCATGAAGATGATGATTGTTATCATTATTATTATTGCGCTTTGTTTCTAGAGGTAAAAGATCAGATGACATATTTGGTTCTAATCGTAAATATTGAAGTACAACAGAATGACAAGATTCAAGAATCGGTTGTAGAATACCTGCTTCCCTAGGATTACGACTTGGCTGAAGAAATTTCCCAATATATGGAAGAATGAGGGAATGGATTACACCTGGAGAACTGACATGGATCAGACTTTCAAATAGATCTATCAAAAAAATAATCTTGCCTCGATCCATATTGTTATCAAGAGCTGCTCCAAGATTACAAGAGCCTGCTAATAGCTCAATCAATGAATCAACTGTACTATCATTATTGATAAAATTGACTCTAAGACCCCAGGTGAAATTAGTACTTGTCCTACTCCTTACTGCCCCACCAACCACTCTGCCATTATCTCTATTAGCTTTCTCTACAAGTATATCTATACATACATTGTAGGTAAAATTATATGGTTCGAAATTGTTTGCTCCTAATTTATCAATAATGAAATAAACTGGTGACAAACAACGAAGAATTTTGCAAGCCAGATATGGCAATGGTAGTATATCAGGTTTATTAGTATGAAGCATTAACCCAGCAAATCCCTGTAATTGTAAACATATAGCAAATATGTATTGTTTTAGAATGGGCCATTGATGAGCATCATAATTGTTGTTACCGCTGATGTTCTCATTGAGTAATATTCTTCCATTCGATATAGCTATCCGATGTAATCGTAATAATCGTAACCATTCTTTACTGAGTCCTTCCGTAAATGAAAATATTCGGTTTAAAGCTTCATCAATATCCATAAAAGTTAGATGATTATGATAGTGTAATTCAACAGATTGTTTTATCAAGGTTGAAAATCCTCCTAGTATACTATAGACAACATTCGGTGGAGAATTTCCTTCTATTCTGCCCCCTTCTACTTGTATTGCAGCAGCCTCTGTGGCTTGAGTTAAAACCTGAAGGATATTGGTCTCTTTTGAAAGGTAGATTAAATTCAAACTACGAATCAGAATTGAGCCATAGGCTAATCCTCCAGCATCTAGCAATGCCCATTGACATTTCGCCAAAGTCAACAGACCCATACCAATGACAGAATCATATTCCTTCAAATTTGGTAAAGATACCATTAATTGATTAAGGATTTTTATATATACTTCATGTTCAAATCTTATTTGTGTTCTTGTAGGTATATAAACACCAATTGTTCCTCTCTCTTTTTGCACTACCTGATATCTTGACGCTTGTATAAGACCTGCTAATAAAGGCAAAATCTTCCAAGTCATTCCTAGGTGATTAAGAGATTCAATCACTGGATTGATTAAATAGGTTGTCCATTCATTAGGTGGAATTGTTGGATCTGTTATAGAGAACTTTCTACTAACTGCTGATAGAAATCCATCAACAAGGTAATCAGTTGATACAAGATCCGGAAGTAAAAAAGCTGGACTTTGTAGAATCTCCACAATCAATAGAGGGATATTTCGTTCATTTCTTAATGAAGGTAGATATTGAACTGCTTTAGAAACAAGAGTTTTTCTATCAATTGAACCTGGGTCGCGTAATTCATGGACAATATTATCCAGAGCTGGAGTTACATCTAATAAAATAGACATGTTTCTAATGACAAAATATGTAGTTAGAATGCGATATCAAAACAAGTAAAGTCAAAAGAAAACTTGAATCAAATCGATCCTCGTGCTTGTTTGTTACATGAAGATGGTCGGTCACGATCGACCCCAGAATTAGAATGCCGATCTATATACGGCTTTTTGCCGAGGTAAGTTAACGTCATACTATCACAATTAGTTATTGTTGTAACGAAGACTAATATGGGCACTAGATAAAATATCAAGAAGCTAGGGAGGAGTTCAGAAAGGTATCACCTACATTAGATAATAAAGAGCTATTAGGGACGGGGAGAGGAATAAAGGCGATGGTGAGATTTATTAGAAATATGTTTAAACCATCAAATTAGGGAAAAAATTAATGTTTGTTTTTGTTTTTAAACTTAAGAAGGTTGGGGGTTGACCCACTGTGCAGAGCAGGTTGTTCATTTCAATTTTTCCCATGCAGTTTTTATAGTAGTGGAGCATCAGGATTCTTAAGTAAACCGAATGTAGGGAAGGATTATTCTCTAGGGATAGTTAAATAAGATATATTAGTGTCGCTGGCTATAAATAGCCTACATAGACAATAAATGATTATCAATCAATGGGCACTAGAAGAAATATTCTGTGTTACGGGGTTCATAATAAACTGGGCAGGATTTTCTCTTGCGCAGGAGCAAGATTTAAAATGTATCGGGGGGGTAGGGAGGGTTTTAGGGCTTTATATTGAATACTATACTTTTATAAGAGAATAGAAACCAATCATACCACTAATACCATTAAGGGTTAGACCCCGTGGGTAATAACCTGGTTCTGGAGCCACGAAGTTCATGTATCAGCAAGGATTTCAGAACAGTAGGTCAGTGAGGTAGGAATGATACATGAACTTTGTTTCGTTGACTAGATCTTATCATTATTATCATTAGTATGGTAGAAAACAGCAGTCACTGTCTATTTTCTTCATGTTATCTGCACTAGCAGAATTTTCTTCTGAAACCGCACTACTGAAAAACAACTGAATTCATGATGAAATCTTCTATATTTTGAGATAATAGAAGAACCAGCTTGGAGTTTGGGTGGGCTACTCTCGTGTCACCGGGGCAACGGATCTCGAAGCTTGTCAAATAGAAAATCGTTAACGGTCACCAAAAGAATAGCTGGATAATGAGTTTTGAGAATATTCAGCCTATATATTATCGAAACTTCCATCATTTCAGCTCAAGTTCGCCTGAAATAACTTTAAACGTTAATGTTGAACCAATTTGGTATTTGTGCCTGTCGATCCTTGATAAGACAAGATTAGGACAGGATTACTTGCATTTTCTTGTCTTATTTAGTGTTTTTTTACTGAGAATTTGCTGTGATTATTTTAATTGTAGTGTTAGTAATGTTTTGAATTACAGTCATGGGTTAATTTCGTTAACCTTTAACTCGTTATTTCAAAGGCAGGGACTATTAGAGTCAGCACGTTCATTAATAGGCATATATATAAGGTCTTTATATAATTAACAAGATCTCCATATAAAGTTATATATATATATTCTCAAGTTATTACTATTTTTTGACATGTACTTTTCCTTCTCCTAAATTTTGTCATTTCAAATTACAGCAACTACCTGTAGCGGCGAAGCCGAAATTGAAAGAGGCGATGCTGCCACTGATGCAGCCACTGAAACAGCTGCTGAGATTATCGTTGTTACCAGAAGTGGTGATCCAGTTAATATCGGTGTCAGCGTTTTCTCTTCCTCTCTATGATCTGCCAGAATTGTTTCAGCACTTGTATTACCTGTGTCTGTTGAGGGATATCTCTTTGGCCATGTTTGAAATGCTCGTCTGATTAACTTCTTGGAGTGCTCTAATAAAAATCTGTTCTCACGCCTATGATGTTGTCGTATTGATATCGACTTGAATCTTTTCCTTCTGTTTCTCTTTTTTGCATCTTTGTCTTTAACATCCGTTGAATTGAGAGAGGCAGGGGTTTTGAATGAATTTTTGTAACCAATCTCATGCCCGTAAATATTAGGAGGATTATTATTTTCGTCACCATTATCATCAAGAGTTTTACCGAGATTTTTATCAAGGTTTTTCTCAGGAGCTTTGTCGAGATTTTTGTCAGGATTTTTATCAGGATTTTTATCAGGATTTTTATCAGGATTTTTATCAGGATTTTTATCAGGATTTTTGTCAGGAGTCTTGTCAAGATTATTGTTAGGATTGTTTTTAGGACAATTATCAAGATTGTTGCTGAAATCGTTGTTTAGATTGTCAGTCGATTCGTCTTCTTTGGTGTTATTTCTGGTTTTAATATTATCAGTATTGTATTTATTTTCGTCTTTCTTGTCATCACTGGGTTGTTGGATTTTCGATAAGCGACAAATTCTTCGAAGTTGGAACAACAATAGCATGTTCGAACGTTTTGTCTTCGTCTGTGTTGTTTTCTTCTTTGCTAAGTTCGTGCATTCCATTGCCTGAACTCCCCGTCTAGTGGTATCAACTATTTTCTTCTTCTTCTTTTCACTAGATGAAGGTTCAGATTTCTTCTTCGATTTCTTCTTCCGTTTGAATTTACTTTTCCTGATTAACCACAAGTTCTTACGACAATTTGTTTTCTTCTCTTCATTGTCCGTCGTATTACTACTTTCCTGTTGATGGTGATAATCATGATTTTTTTCATCGATAAAGAAGAATAGCTGCTCAGATGGAATTGGAGAAATCTGTATTATTTTATTGTCTGGCTCTTGATCACGACTAATGTTAGTCTCATTAGCATCATCTTGTGAATAATTATCATTCTCCATTTCTTGACTAGAACTTTGCCTGGGACCCATTGATCTAGCATTATTATTATTATGATTCGTTTCATTAGTCAATAATTCGTCTATAACAGAATGGGCAAAAACTGGTGAACGAGACTCTGATGATCGGTCTCCCAATGAATTACCGCGAGCCAGAAGCATGCCATATCTAGTTAAGGATACAGCGAATGGAGTCACAGATAATCCTGAATAAGTTTTACTGTCATTTACAGTACTATTTGCCGTATCATTGGAGACTTTATTTTGCATGTCACTTGTGGTAGCATTATTGGACAACTTGTTACCGACAGTTTTATTGTTATCTGATACATTATTAATACCACCATCATTATCATTACTGATAGATGAAGGACTAATTACATCTTGGATATTTTGTCCTTTGACAATCAAATTTGTTTCTACATGATGGGTGTTGGCTTTCTCTGGATCTTTGCTATTATTATCGTCATTAATGTCATTGTTAGTTATGGAGTCATGGCCTTGCTTGTGGAACGAAATTTCTCTATTATTTTCAATACTAGACTTAGGGACGGTTGGTTGCTGGAGAGGAAATTCTAAAGATGTAGATGAAGGATCAATAAGGTCAGACGACAATGCAGTATCAACTTCTGTTATCCTTGTTGGTTGACTGGGACTTGGAGAAATTATGATATTAGGATGATCTGTGGTAAAGGCACAGGGATCAATTTTGCAGTATTTGCTTTGAGTATTATCAATTTTAGTAATGGGACCACTAGTAGTAATAGTTGCATTTGACGATGGATTAGTTGAAATTGAACCCTGAATTTCTGTTCTCAGAAATCTTTGTTGTGAATTATTATTCATACCGGAGATATTTCCTGACGTCCAGGAAGTCCAATTTTTTGCAAAAGAGAATCCATTAGCATACATTGGAGTCGCTGGTCGATTGATTATTTTTTTAATCAATCGACCAGGACTTTCAGGACTTGATAGTGATTTATCTACGACCATGGATATATTTGAAAGCAGGAAAAATGGTGGGGCGAAGGAGAGTATAGAAAGTTAACAAGAAGGAACCAAAAACAAATTGATGCCGGCATATAAATAAAGGGGAAAAGCCAAAGGTTATGGCATAACAACTGTGTCTAACCAATTCAATATATTGGCTCAAACGTTATGCCAAGAATTGATACACTGCTACCTTTTGTCGTTTGTTATTCTAGTCCTTCATTCACTAAACCTCCAGCTTCATAGTTATCCTGAAGTACTTATATCTATTGCATGTTAATTGGTTTATGTATCAATGTATATCTTGCTTCACTGGTTAGGTGATTTATTGAAGGTATTTTGCTGTACTTTGTGCCATCAGTCAGAATGATGGATACTTTGCGTCAGTCGAACTCATGAACTTTTCCGGCTCAAAAACTTTTGATTTTATTTAATTTTGAATTATTTAGGTTATGTAGCTATCCATACAAAAGAAAAGCAAAAATATTAACTGAGAGACTAGCCAATTTTTTATTTTTCCATTCGTTCAAAGCTTCCACCTTGACTCAACCAAATTTCTGGAGATTTTCATCAGTTTCCGGGACTCAACATGAATGTTTTTCAGTATATTCAGGATTAGAAAATCTTTTGCTTTAGGCATCTTTTGCTATTCAGTGGTAAGTTCGTCAATTCATGTACAAAGCCGTGGCCCAGCTAACCCAATGTTGCATCGGTTCCAAGCTTCCACCCAGACTCCACAATCCGTAGAGGTAGTAGTCTCTATCTTTGCCATTTCTGGGGAAAAATTTCTATCTTTCTCCTTCCTGGAAAAAACATGACATAAAATGTGCACAGCTGACTTGCCAGAAAAGACTGTTTGTTACATCATCTGGCATAATACTGCCCCTGCTAAAGAATACTGAAAGTGTCGTTGGAGTCCTGAGAATTAAACAATATGGAAATCGGTTGGGCCAGGACAGCTGAGGTTGAAGATGGTGCATCGATTCTCTTTATTCATCACCAAGATCACGATCATCACGTCTACGCTTAAATTTATCCTGTTCTTTCGCCTTCTGATGGATCTGACTTAGAATCTTGGCCTGCCGTTGAACCTCATCAACTGTACCCATTAATAACATGACAGCTTCCTTGAAGAAGATGAGAGGTTCATGTTGCTGCTTAATACATTTTGATACTGGTTCAAGTGTCGTCGATAATATCATGTTCGTCACTCTTTCAAAAATATAAAAAATCTGCAATGCCATTACCTAGGATAAAAATAAGAATGATGTCGCAAGCAGAAGATTGTGGCATAACTACTGAAGTGCCGCTACTACAAGTTATGGCACCGTTTGTTACTGTCATTATAGTATCACGGTCTCTCAATAAAATATTACACACTAAATGTTGAGGACTTATAATAATATTACATTATGAAGCATGGAAGAAGCATGTTATGTTGTAAGAACTGTTGGTATATTCTTTCATCACTCCGTGGCTCCCCTGTCTCTTATGCGTCTAGCTCCGCGAAACCATGTGGATCAGGCTTACTCTCGGCATCTTTATTTACTTTGCTGTCTTTATTCTCCTGATTACTCTGCAGCCAGTTTGTTCACTCTCTGTCGTACAGAGGCTGGGGTCCTTTTTCACACCACGGTCTGGGCATCTTGTATTGAAGCAAAGGTTCCTTGCTGCAACTATATATGTTAAATTTCTAAATAAATAAAGTATGTAAGTACAAATAAATAAGATATCAATATGGTAATATAAGACTGGTGCAAAGCAGTACAATAATCAGAGAAATGAGACTGACAGGCAGCTTTTTCTCTCATTCAGCATCATCCTTAGGTTATAGAGAAAAAAACCACAAGTCCAGTTGAAGTATTTAAAATATGTTCCGTTATTGGTTTTGTTGTGATTAAGACAAAGTATTACTAAGACCTACTTATGGCTCGTCGGAGTAAAATTCTTTTTGAGTTCAGAACGAAATATTTTAGCTGGTTAGTGAAATAGAGAATTACTGAGGAGTAGTTATATTTCTCGTGATTTTTTTTCGTCAACATATAAATTAAAACTTGGATTATGAAGGAATCAGAGAAGTAAATCTCCGGTGAAATATACATTTGCTTTTATAAATATAGTATTTCCATGGAATATTATTCTTCAGAGAGATAATTAAATAAGAGTCATATTTATAAATTAGCAATTGATTGACTAGCAATTTGTTGACTACCACTTTATTGAAATGATCTATTATTGATCCAAAATTGATATATAGTACCAAGATGAGGTAAGTTCAGTAAGTTTCAATCTAGTTTATACGAAGATCTTTGAACACTAAAACCGAGTTTGACTAAAAAGACAGAACTAATACTCATTCCCTAACGCGGAAATTTATTCTGAACATTTCCATCTGATAGCGACACCATTTGTTAGTGAATTCGGTGTAGGTCCACTTGTTTTGCACCTATTTATATTGTAACATTATTCTTTGTACTTGGTTTCATCATTCAGCTGTTGCTCAAAATATATAACAACCGATCTACGGGGAAGAGATTATTTTGATAACGGTATTATTATTAGAACGATGACCAGAATGGTAACTGTAACTTGACGCTAGATTAGTTGATCTGTTATGGTTAGAATAAATCAGCCCCTGCTGATCATCTGCTGATCATCGTCAGAGTTATTGCAATTGAGATGCGACGTTGTTCTGATTAAAAAGGAAAACAGCAAACTAGTTTCAAAGAGCAACAACATATTTATGCTGAAAGACAAAGAACCCATCTACCCAAGGTTGGTGGAACTAGCCACTCCACGTTCTCTAAATTATATATAGAGAGGTCGAATCCCTCTAGAATTTCATATTAGTGCCAAGAACTGCAGGTACAAATGTTTGAGAGAACCGCGACTAGCATTTCATCGTGTTACAAGAAATTCTACTTCGATATCTATATTCGTCCACCTGATTCTGATAACTATATAGGCCTACATATAATAATAATATTTTAAGACTAGGACTACAGAAAGCTAGTCGAACGATGTTCGTTTCTTATTAAAAATTTATACATTAACTTGTTATTTACATGTTATCTTGCATATATTCGACGTATGCGTCCGGTTTAACGCGATTACTGCAGCCAATCATCTGTTGACTTTTGGATCACGATAAAACTTGCAAGCAATGAACAGGAGAATAATCTCGCGTTTTTATTTATGTAAGCACACTGTCATGGTGTGTCTCATTTCTGAAGTAAAGCCAACAATAAGACCTGTACCTCGTCTAGTAGTCCCAGTCCAGATCGCATTCCCTAGTTCTCCATCGTCTCGCCTCCCGGTGTGGAGCGTTGATTATGCCCACGTTGTACGCACTTCTCTCAAAAACCGAACCAATCTTGATGATCCGGATTACAATTATATCTTTCGAGCAAAGCTATGGGGTCTGGGGAGAGGGTAAACGGAATTTAAAAAGGAGATTAATTAAATAAATATGGAACTAAATTTGAAAGAGTAAAGTACAAAGCAAAAAATCAAAGCAAAAAATCAAAGCACAAAATCAAAGCAAAAAATCAAAGCAAAAAATCAAAGCAAAAAATCAAAGCAAAAAATCAAAGCAAAAAATCAAAGCAAAAAATCAAAGCAAAAAATCAAAGCAAAAAATCAAAGCACATAGACAAAGCACATAGACAAAGCACATAGACAAAAGCACATAGACAAAAGACAAAAATACGAAAACAAAATAATACAATACAAATGAGGACATTTCATAAAAAATTTAGAAAATGACTTAATAAATAACTTTCAAATTTTTCGTTTCTTCTTTTTCTTTTTTGGTACAGTTATCATTTTTTAAATTAATAACGTGGTCTACCAGTGCTTCTACCACTATTTCCATAACCACCAGCATCAATACGATCACGACGATCTTGTTCAGTTTCGCGTGGCATAGTAAAAGCCTTATCGATTTTGCTTCCAAAGCTCTTAAGCTTATTCATTCGGCCAGAAGTTGTTGACAATGAAGAAGCACCAGTAGAAGAAACAGTTCCTCCTGTAATTATCGAGGAACATTCAACGAACTGCTCTTGATTTTTTTCGTCAGAAAATGAATATGAAGACATTTTTATTCTAATAGAAGTAGGAGATAACTTTTGTATAAAGGAAATAATTTCGAATGAGATAGTTTCAACTAAAAACTGGTAATGTCTACTGGTTTTAATTGTGGATAATATGAAAGGATGTAAGAGATCCATTTACAAAAAGGGCTAGATGGATCTATATTTATAGGGAAACAAAATGAAATTAACTCAACTATCTTTTCGTAAACATATGATGTGACTTTAGATTGCCACCACCTTATTGCATATTTTGTCCGAGGGATATAAACGAGTCATCAGTCATGTGTGCGTCACGATTTTCGGAGATGTGGTCAAATCGCATTTTTTTTTTACCCCTGTATTTTTTGCCACATAAAAATATCCCTCAAAGGTCAGTACGTGTGGGGTAGCGCAAGCCGACGTTCTACTTCAGGTCTTGGAGAATATTTTTTTTGTCATGCATGATCGAGACCGATGAAAAGCTAACCAGGTGTTTAATTTCTTTTTATAATGGTTAAAGTTAAGAAGCTGAGATTTTGTGGCAAAACTAAATTTCTAAGTTCGTAAACTTAGTTCGTTGTCTGGTGTCTTCTGTTTCTACACCTCACATCAGTCAGGTTTGCATTTTAGTCGCACTCCGAAATGGAACTAACCTGGTAGACCCTATTCCTAGTTAAAGTTAAACTTTAATATGTTATCTTGTCCGGCTCGGGATTTCTAAAGGGACTAAAAAGATCTATCTCTATGAAAGTACTGAACCGGCGTCCTTCCAAAAACGTGCTCTTTTTTTTTTATCTGCTCAAGTTCTGCATCAGTCGATCACTTCCACATGCAGCCTGCAGGCAACTCTCGGACTGCGCAAACAGTTACAGTACATCAGATTGATCTCTAGTAATCATGACTAGCTCTGACTCACGCACGACACAACCTAATACCTGCAGACTTTTTTTCCAAACTTAACTTGTTATAACAGCTGGAGCTACGCCCTAGAACCACGTATTATCACGTCTGAGACTGATCCGGATATCTCAAGGGTCCGCGGCCACGCCCCAGCCGCCAGAGGGAGTTTAGGGAGAAGAAGGCATTGGACTGGGTTCAACTTCTTTAGGTTAATGTGTCTACGCTTCTTTCGTTTTTCTTTGTTATGATGAAAGAGAAGAAAATTAGCGTGTGAATGTATGCAGGTAGTCATTTCGGGCGTCAGGTGCCGGTGGGCAGTGCTTAGTTAACGTTAGTTAGCTTAGTCGTTGTTGTTTTTCCTTTGCATATGAACCCTGTCTGAGATCCTCAATCTAGTGTATGCAGTCAGTCTACTTTAGCCAGAATTTATTGATTCATATATAACTTCGATATATATATATCGCGATAAAGTTCACCACGTGAAGGAAATAAGCTTATGACCATCCGTCACGATCCACAACCCCTGTCTAGCCCTACTTTTGCCTCCGGCCGCCCCAATCCTCATTCTGGAGCACCAGCATCGCCTGCCTCTATATCTGAGAGATATCTAACCTTACTGTGCTGTTCTGCGTTCTGCTCTCAAAGATGATTCTGATTTCCAACCCCAATGCTGTGAGAAGGAATCCACATGGATACCACCTGTAGTTAAGTCCAGAGAAGAAATTTATAAAGATTATCAAAATCTATATAAAAGCTTACAGGGCACAGTATCCGAGTCTAATATTAAAAGGCAAGATCTTGTTAATCTCTTAGAATGGTGCAAATCAAATCAAGTTCTTATCAAACCTACTGATAAAAACCTGGGGTTGAGTATTATATCTATAAAATGGCAGAGAAAAAGTCCAAAGAACGTTTTCTGATAATGAGCATATCTTATTGTGGTTAAACCGCAATGCTGTCTCTGAGTTATTCATCATTGTGGGAACAATCTCGCTGTAATGGCCCATGCGCCTTGCAGCAACTTCCGGGTTCGATGAAGTGGAATTTACTCACCTTACCATAAGAAAATTAAAATGGTACTACGCCCCGACACATCATAACAAAAATTGGGGGTCCTTTGGCAGCAGGGCAACAATCCAGTTCCATTCACCTGATCTGGAAGAAAGGGAACAAGCAGGACATTTCTCTTATTAACATTGACATGAAGATTTATACGGCGGCCATCAATCGGCGTCTTAAGGATACCATTCTTAAAGCAGTCCATCCCAATCAAACGGGTTTCATACCAGGTCGTCATATCCACACCCATTAAATGATGATAAAAAGTTTGTTGCCTAAGCACGTGGATAATGACAGCACGTCACGACATTTAAGGCAAATTTCTTCTTCTTTTTATTCTGGAATTGCTTTCTGCTCCTTATTTAGAATCGCTACTGACGAGGACGGAATAGCCTTGGTCATAATACTTTCTACACTCAAGGTATATATTTGTATTAATTTTATCTAATAGGCATGCGGTGACAAAAAGATTAGATAAGGGCAGGGGTATCATGCTCGTTTCATGGAGGATCTATCCCTCTATCACTACCGGAGATTGTAGAGTTATGTAGAACTCGGGACCGTAGCGCCCTAGCGAGAATTTGTA
Organism: Sugiyamaella castrensis; assembly: GCA_030583505.1. Lineage (NCBI taxonomy): Eukaryota > Fungi > Ascomycota > Dipodascomycetes > Dipodascales > Trichomonascaceae > Sugiyamaella > Sugiyamaella castrensis. The sequence continues at coordinate 241,025 of JAJMIF010000008.1, read as the reverse complement.
ACGGAGCGGCAACTGCTGGGTGTAAACGAAAAGGGTATCAGGGTCAAGCAGTTGAGAGATACTTAGGTTCGAGCGAAGCGAGCTGTGAGCGTCAGGTCTAGCTGCAGTCACCGGAAATACACGATAAAGCGACTGAGATCCAGCATGTTACTCTGTACCTGAGAAATATTTAACTTTAACTCGAGCAAAGCGAGCCACGGAGTCCTCAGCCGTCAGATGCAGACGGCCAGGTGAGACGACATATATATATATATTTAAAATGCTTACAAAAAAAAAATGCCATGACAAAGTAAGCCTAGTTTTCCCTTTTAATCTTCAACCAGACCCGTCCAACCCTGTACTGGAAATGGCTTGAGAAGGTATCGGTCTTCTAGTAGTGGTGGTACGACGTTTATCAACACCAAATCTACTCGAAAATGGAACTCTCCAATTCTTAACAGGAATTACTTCATGGTGAACCAGTCCAGATAATACCCATCCCACTAAGGCAGAAATGGCTGTTGATGGCAAATGACTACTAGCCAATTGAATACCAACAAAATAAAGAAAAACTTTATCAGAAATTTGGGCCCTTATTCCCGTTGAAGAAATCGGTGAGATCTGAAACCTATAAACTGCAGGAACCAAGGTACGATATAACCACAATAGAGCAAATATTACTGGTGTCGGTCCTGGTGGAATGTAATTGACTGATTCAAAGTATGGAATAATGTGTAACATATATACAACTATAGGGACTGTGATAGTACTTATGAGGTAAACCACAACCACGAAAGACTTTGTAACATGTTAGTATCCTAGATTCTCAAGTCATTTTGGGGGAGAAGCATCATGATATTTACTGTTTCGCCGGGCCCGAGAACCTGTTCGTCTGTCTCCGGCAGTTAGAAAAACTCATTCCCCAAAGTTTCTTGCTTATAGCAGGAGGGCCCACAGATTCCCAGGCAAGATTTTTCGGGTTTAACTTCACACATCTCTCAACTCAACCATTCATCTTCAGCTTGATATCAATCCACCAATCCATACGGACGCATACTATACATACCAGAAATTTCCGTGATCCCAATAACCTTTCAAGAACACGAAAGTTATAAAGAAGCAAAATCGCTAATAAAACCTCCGACTGGTTCACGTATATAAGCTGATTCAATAATATTCTCCACCATTGGTCTATAAAAGTTAGTAACATATATCTTTAACAGCTATAAATCTTTCTCATTACTTACGCCATATTAATAAATGTGGAGTTATTGCCAAATCAAACAAATATTGAATTTCTAACAAAGACGTGACAATGGGGAAAAGAACTGAGAAATAAATAATCACTTTGGTGACGGGAGTATCAGTGAACCCAGAGGCTGTGGATGCAAACATTGAGAACAGATAAACAGACTTGTAAAGGATTTAAGTCCTTCATCGACCGGAAGAATAGCTTCAATGATTCCTATTCGTTGTTGAATAGAAGGTGTTGTTAGTTTGTGAAGCGCTGAGATAAGGTCACTGATCTTATCACATGACGTTCTTGTTTCCACGTACGTACGTACGCACCTATAACTATCAGCAATTGATCGCAATGAGATAAAATTCCGATTCTGTGATTTATTCTCATCATCTTTACTGTTCAGTCCCCTATTATTGATAGGATTCGGTCAGGGATTTATTCAATCATTCTGTACGGAAACAAATAGAATAATTTATTACAATGCCAGAACCAAATGTTACAAGTACTGATTCAGACGTTATTGACTCAACAACTCCTCTTCCTCTTCTACCACATCCTCCATCATCACCAATTCATGATGCAGCTAGAGAAGGTAAATCTTTACTAGTCAAATCACTTCTTGCAGAAAACCCAAAATTAGTTAATAGTAAAGATCAGGATGGAAGAACGCCATTATTTTGGGCCATTTCAACTGGTGGTCCTGAGGTCACTTCAGAAATCCTTAAAGTGATTAGAGAACAAAAGCCTCGTGGATTCGATATTGATGAGACTGATGAAGCTGGTTGGACTGCACTTCATATTGCTAGCTCAACAGGCCAATTGAATGTTATTGAAAGTTTGGCTGATATAGCCTCTGCAATTTTTTCAAGTCAATTAGATCTTGATGTTCGAACAAATCGAGGGCAGACTCCATTACATTTTGCTGTATCAAAGTCACATATTGATGTTGTTCGTTATTTATTAAGTCATGGTGCATCTCCAAGAATCAAAGATTCTCTTAATCAGAATCCTCTTCATCGAGCAGCATCAATTGGATCACTTCCCATAGTTAAAGAGTTAATTGCTGCTAAATGTCCTATTAATTCTACCGATCGATCGGGTTGGACTCCTTTACATCACGCTTATGCAGAAGGACATGGTGATGTTGTGGTGGAACTTATTAATGCTGGAGCTGATCGTGATCGAACTGATGCAGAGGGTTTGACACCATCTGATGTAGCTGTTGATGATAAGGTCAAGAAATATGTACAAGTTGCTCTTGATAGAAAATGAGATCAAAAATGTATATTATTATCTTCAAGACCTCAGGGCTACTCTCATTCGATGTGGCAGTTAGGTGCCGGAGTCAGACAGGAGTGCTCCCGAATCTAGAGTTGACGAAGATGGATCCGACCGGACAGAGTGGGTCGTCGTTTTTCCGCCTCCGGCGTCTGGGGCGTAGCCTCAGACCCCTTGCGAGTCGGTCTCCGGTAGCTCTTACTGCGCTCGAGGTAGATGACTTCGGTAACTGGGAGTCACCAGATACGAACAAAGACAATCTAGGGACTGTGTAGTCGACCCACCCTTAGACAGTCTCCAACTGCCAGAGGCAAAACGAAATATGGCAAAATTACAATCATGTACAATTTTCATGCCTGCTATTGTTTTATATATGTGCAACTTTATGACAAAATGACAATGTTTGAACAGCAGAAAAATACAAAACAAAAAAATGAGAACATATAAATATTTTTTGATCTCATTTCATTAACACCTTCTTACTATCATCATCATCATTACTAACCACCAATCATTTCTCCCCAACTTGTGTGTCTTTCTTTCAAAAAACTTTTATTTTTCAAGATCCTTTTTATAAAATCATACCAAATAATAATAATAGGATTTCCATCACTATTACTAACATGTTTAGACCTTGAAACCTCTTGATCGTCTACGACCACGGGCACGTTCGAATTTACGACCCTTAGATTGAATTCTAGGAGCTTTGCCCTTGTGAGGTCCCATACCAAAGTGTCGAACAGCTTCTCGGGAAGCTCTAGGACCACGAAGAATCAAAGTATTTTGTCCAGTAGGAGCACGACGAGCCAACTGATCAAGAGTAATGGCTTCACCACCAGCCTTAATAATACGAGCACGAGCACCAGCAGTGAATCTCAAAGCAGCAACAGTGGTCTTAGGAATTTCAAAGATACGGTTATCATCAGTGATGGTACCAACAACAACAATAGTTTTATCGGCAGCACCCTTTTGCTTAAGAGCACGAGCGATACGGGAAACTGATACAGGAGGTCTGTTGATCTTAGATAAAAACAAAGATTTAAGAATGACCTTGTTGAAGCTTGAGTCAGTACGACGAGCTAAAAATCGGTACAATTTAACCAAAAGACTCAAGTAAACATTGTCGGATTTAGGAGCAGTACGATGACTGCTTCTAACGTGTTCTTTGGAAAATTGATCTTTACCCATTTTTCCTTTTTCACAATATCGGTGTCGAACTCGGTGATTGATATTGAAGAAGGAGGAGTATGAATGGAATATTATCTCTCTTGGTGGAAGTTCGTGAGTGATGAATTTCCATCACCAAAAAGAGAGTGAGAGTCCGCTATTAACAGTCACATATTTCTATTTATTTCCTATTTAGGAATATTTGGGACGTTGAATTACGTACGTCGACAGTGGAATATAACTCACGTGAATATCATGTGATATAATTTCTTTTTCAATTATCGGTTTCCGCAGGGCTGAGCACAGACTGTTGCTCGCTTCGTTAGACCTCAATGCGCTGAATCTGGAGGCAGGCACTGGGGCAAATGATAAACAGCAATTATAGTTAATGTATCATAAGAATAATGGATCAAGATCTTTCAGGATTCAATCACTGGCCGCAGAGTGTGTCTCCTCCATCTGCCGACTGCTGTTTCACTCGACTGAAAGTCGTTACTATTGTACTCAGTTAGTTAACGAGTGTAATAAGCTGCACACTACAATAACGCGGAGTTTATGCTTTAAGTTAACGTTAACGTTAACGGTTATCAGGGTTCAAGATCGTACACGTATAAAAGGTTAACTGTTATACGTAAGTCACATTGCATGCGGCTCGAATTAAACCTAAGGGTTGAAGCATTTGGAGAAAACTTAAACAAGCACCAACAGAAGTCAAATTTGTATAGGCAAAAGAGACATGCGGAAACTTTTTTTTTTATCTTCGATATTGATTTTTATCTTCGATATTGATACAAACTAAGGAAGCTAGCCAAGTACATAAACAATGGTGCCCGTTTAAGTTAATGCCTAGTTTGGCGTTTCAGAAACTTTATATCACTGCATCTTTTGTTCAATGGTTGTGTCCCAAAACACCATATGCTCATCGCCTAAGCCTAGTGTTACAATCAACAAAGGGTTCAAAAGAATGGAGTCCGGGAAGTCCTCCAATGGCTGGAGTAACCCGGAGGCATCCCCCACCACTTGGACGTCAAATGCTCTGGCTAGTACTTACATGATGGGGATCTTAGGTGTCCACGGGCCATCGCATGCATGTGCAAAAACAGAGATATGTAACGTTTAAGTTACTCTTAAATTAACCTTTTTAGCCCAATTCGGCTAGCCTACGCTTGTCAGTCCATGCGAATCTTCAAGGAATCCTACGATTACAGATCGGCGGTGGTGGGGATATCTATGTAGTGTATCTGTCTATACGGATCATTTATTATTATCATCATATTTATTATTTTGTTTCTTGTTAACACAGATCTAGTCATCTAGAGGATGATGGTGAATTGGTGATGAACGAAAATCGAAAGAGACCCTTGAAATAATGTTCGTGTTCAAAGGTGATGGTCTAGTGATCATCAGTAAGTTTGGCCATGTTATAATCAGAGATAATCGTCAGATGTTAACTTGGAAAAGGCATCTGTTCTCTGTTACGATTCGTAAGCTTGAGTTCGGTTTATAGGTGCTTAAAATATCTGCTACTTATAATGTTTTCGGTGCTATTCTGTCAAAATTGTTTGGTAATGATTAGAAGTACTTTGTATGATCTGAGGAAAAGAATCTGAGAAAAAGGAACAATACGATCCCGTTTTTATTATAAAGTCGAGAAAATCAAGGGCAAGTCAGATGTGATGTGAGTTTCTCGTATATCTCCTGTAATTAAAAGAATTCTGCGACAAGGGAATCAAATACGTATAATCCAAAGCATCATGAACTTGGTAGTAATGGGGGAAATAATACAGGTTTATAATCAGCAGATTTACTTCAGCATAGTGAGAGAATTTATCCCCAAGCTTTAGTCTTCCTATCTAGGGAATCCTTAGATGCACAAAATACAGGAAGACAAGAAATGAAAAGAAAAAAATAAATATAAAATAAAATAAATAAGCTACTGGTAATACTAGTGCGAGTCACACCTAGTTAGCTTGGTTCAGTAATGCGGTAGGTGGAGCAAGGCTTCAGCTTAATCTAAACAATTCGCTTGTTGTCGTGATAGATCAGATTAAGCAGGGCACCACTGATTTAGCAGCTAGAGTTAAGCTTTATGAAACAAAAAGGTCGTAAAAAGTCTACAAGAAGCATCGAGATCCTTCCTACATAATATCTATTTGTCTTCTTTCTTTTGCGCTTTCGAAGCTATCTGACTTTGACTTTCGATGTCAACTGTGCTAAATATATCGCTGAAATAAATTGCTATTCATGAATACCCCATTTCAATTCTAACTTGAAAAGAAACAGCTGTATTACCATTCAGTATCTCCAGAATGGACTAGCTCCATATGTCGACAAATATATAATGAGAAGATATTTCGAACAGATCGAACCGCGGGGTCTGGGATAGCCCCATCTGCCAGAGGCAAACCAAGGAGGATCAAGAAAGTAAGAGCTGGCAACTACTACCCAAATGTCATTCATTCTAGATGTTTACATTAAGTTACCATTAAACATCACGGATTTAGTATTTTCACTACTTAGTAACAAAACATATTGGAAAAAATATTACTTGGTTATTGTATAGTTAGTTAGCTTATAAACAACTTGGAACAAAAGACTTGGCGAAGCTATCTGAGGATCATGCTGAGGATTTTATGATCTTCCAGGGAGAGGCACAAGTCATACTGAGTTGTTCATTCCGTGAGCGCAACTTATTAGTGGTGAGTGACCACTGACGGGCAATTATAAACATTACACGGGAGAAGTGAGGGAAGGGCACCCTCAATCGAACTAATTTGTTGACGTCATTGGCCGTCGGTTTCTTGTCGGTTTCTTGTCGGTTTCTTGTCGGTTTCTTGTCGGTTTCTTGTCGTTATTTTTCGAATTATACGGAGAGAAACAGTAGGCGGGAGGAGAGGGGTATATAAAAAGGCAACCGAATCCCCTTCTGATATCAATTTTTCTTTTCTCTTTTTTTTTTTTTTTTTTTTCTTCGGACGCCGCCTGGCGTCCAATATTTTCCTGCCGATTCTTTTATGATGTGTTCTGGCATCATGCACGACTAAATATATCGCTGAAATAAATTGCTGTTTATAAATACTTAATTTCCGTTCCAACTTAGGAGAAACAGCTAGTGGTCTGCACTCGCCGAGCCCGATGTTCGAAGAGGAGGGATCTATCCCGCCGCCAGAGGAAGATACCAATCCCGCTTGGGTTTCTAGATAGGGCCCTATCGCAGAGAGTCAGAGACTTGCAACATCACGAAGTTAGTATTTGTACCACTTAGTAGTAAAATATATTGAGAAACAAAACTAATAGTTTGCATGATTAGCAACTTAATTTCAAGCAATTATGTATAGGGATAACGTGAAACACAAACAGGAACGGGAATTGGCCCGTGTATCTTTGCGATCCTTTTTCTTTCATGAAAATCCGGAGAGAAAAACACTTAGAAAGTGGGAGCTTATCACTCTGAGACGCACAGGTCACATTGAGGTAGGTGTGGTATAGTGGTAGACATTAACTCGGGGCAAAAACGGGGGGAAAAAAGAGTTGAGCTAATTTACTCACATCACCACCCTCTTCATCTCATTGTGATTGATCATTTTCTTTTCGAATAATTGGGAACAAGTCAGGGAGGGGGTCCCCGAAGTCAGAGTACTCTGTTTAATATAGGTTAACATGTTAACTTAACGTTAAGCAAGTTGCAGATGCTTTTAACTGCTTTACGCTGTTTCACCTTTTTCGCCGAAACAAAATGGCATTCAAAATTTCAAGTCCCCTCTTCGTCGTCCAAATTTCTTTATCTACTTAAGGTCTTAAGTACGGTTTACTTTACTAAATATATCGTTATAATAATTCGCTATTTATGAATACACTTCAGTTCCAGTTTAAGAAACAGCTTTGGTTTGGTGAAACCATTCAAGGTCTACAAAGTTGCTCTTGCTACGCTTATCGGCAAAGATATAATGAGAGGGAAAAGATCTCAGAAAATCAACACATCCTCGGCTGCCGAAGGAAAATCTGTACTACTTAGTAACATCTTAGGGAAAGATAATGGGTTGTATAGTATATGAATTTCAGGGAGATAGTGAGATCCTCACGGAAAGAAATAAAACAACAGAAAGAAGGAGCTTATGTATACTTGAAAAAATGCTGAGACACCCGAGTGCAATCGGTGGGTGAGGCAGGGGGGCACAGAAGCCAATAGATGATCATTGACAGGAAGAAGGGGTGATCGAACCGCACATGCATTAATTTGCTAATTTCTTCCGCCAGCCGCCGTTCTATTTTTAATTGTCACAATTGTAAATAGGGAGGAGGCTCTGCATTGCACAATTTCTTCAAAAGATTTTAGTTAGGCTTAGGGCAGGAATGGAGGCACAGTGACCACCTCTCGAATATAAAAGGCAGTCAGATCCCTTTCAATTTTGATTTTTCTTCCATTTTTCCTGTTCTTCGGCCACAGTTGTCCACAGAGTATGTAAGTTTCGCTAAATAAATATATCGCTAGAATAAATTACTATTTATGAATCTGATATCAGTTCCAATTTAAAAAGAAACAGCTAGTATTCTCTACTAGTTATGTCGAATTTAATGATTTAGGTAATGAGAGCTAGCGACCTCGTGTTGCGACTTACAGCAGACAAGGAGCCCCGCTGAAATCCTTAGATCTTGCTAAACAGGGTTTCTTTCCATATACCATTTCTCCTTTAGTAATTAATAATAATACTAGTGGTGGTATGAGATATCAAACGTGATTGATTCCTAAAAATGTGACTGGTTTCAGTTTGAGGCCATCTCCTATAACCATACATTATCTGATCCTATAATCAAATAAAACAACCCGATGCCAATACAAAACGACGTCCCCTGCTATGAGCTAATCTCCGATGAGGGAACAAACTCATTCGTGAGAAATTCTTTCGGTATCATTTAAATGATCCATAGCTGGTGTGCAAGACAAACTTTTGTGCTACAGTAGGGGCCCGGCCTTAAACGATTGGTTAGATGTAGGGTGTTATGATTTAATAATTATTTTACATATTTTATACTTAATCAGTATCGAAGATAAAAATAAGGGAATGAATGAAAGGCTTTGCTGGGGTCCCCAGATATTTCTAAAGCTATGTGCTTATGTGCTTATGTGCTTATGAGGCTTTGTCCCATTTCACCTTATCAATCGCTATAATGAAAGGCTCTGAAACTAACCTGAAATGACCGAGAAGAGCGGCATCCTAGCCTAAATTGGACCCTGTACTACCGCAGCTGCATTGAAGCAACTACATACAGTTCAGGCCAGAGGCCAGCAAACCTAAGCAGAGCAAACAGAAGCAGACAAAAAGAGAGTCAGAGCTTGAACTTAAATTAGAGATGGTTGACCTAGAAGCTGTTGTTTATTTGTACAGTCATTTGTATCTATATTCGGGGAACCGAGCAAAACCGAATAAGTACCTTGGACCCTGAGAAGTTATTGCTACACGTAACAGCAACTGCCTATTTCCTGGGCTATTTGGCTATTAGCTCTCGGTTGGCTTTTTTGCTTGTTCACTGTAAAAGATATAACATTAACGATCAGAGCTTAAATAGCGCTTGCAGAATGACCCCGCGCGCGTACTATCCTCTGAAATTCTATTATGAGCATACGCAGTCTTCCAGGCAAGGTCACTAGGAGACTAGGAACACCCCGAAACTCGTAGGATTGCGCCTTTTAGTAGTCGACAAATATGTGTGATATCAGTTTTATTAAGCAATAGGAGAGAAACTTCATGGACAGAACAGTCCGTAAGGATGTTAAATACAATTCAAAGACTTGTGTATCGAAAGATCTATACCACCAGACAAATACAACAAGAAATTTAGGCATCACGGTTTATATCAAGATATTAGACAGGTACATCGAATACGATGAATCCAAATAATATAATAAACTGAAATATGTAGAAGATAAGTTAAGTTGATCAGAAGTAAAATAAATAGAAAAAAAACTATACCCCATAATAGAATAATTTCACAATAATATCACAATACCGGGATATAACAGGATCCCATTTCACAATAACTTTCATTCTAGCAGTTCTACGCTTTCTCATCAGCTTCGTTTCGGAACAATTCTCTTTCTTTTGATTTGGAGAGCAATTGAAAAAATGGCGTCTTCCTCAACTAAGGCACAGGTTGATCTGTAAGTTTAAGGATATGAACATGATACTTTTACTATGTTTTATGTTGTACTAACTGTTACTAGGCCTGATCCAACATATGTTAATCCTCGAGGTATTCCCCAAGCTCCATTTGTAGAGAATGTGGAGGATTATGTCAAGTCTCGGGACCAGGTGGAGCCTATTTTGAAAAAGTTTCAAGAGATGATCCAGTAAGTTAGAATGGATTGGTGGTAGTGAGCTCTGGCCCGAGTATCTCTGTCTCTGTACTTAAGAAAGAGCAGTTGGTGAAAGCTATTGAAAAAAGGTCGTTTAAACTCTTTAAAATCTTGAATAAGCAAGTAGCTGTTTTTGATCGCCAGTTTATAATTTCAATCTAACATTTCTAGAAAGTATAAATATATGGTAAGAACTGCATTCACATCTCTTTCAGGGTATATGTTTTGCTACAGCTGGAGAATTGAGGTACCGCGGGCTAGGGTGCCCAAGCCCCTGAGACACGGTGGTAAATATTTACTAATTAGAGTGAAAGACGGGGTCTGGGGCTATCTACGGCGGCATATGATACATTATTCGAGAGTTGTACTTTGGAAGAGCCTGGACGCTTCGGCGGTCTGGAGCTATCTACGGCGGCATCTGATACCTCATTCGAGAGTTGAACTTTGGAAGAGCCTGAACGCTTCGGCGGTCTGGGGCTATCTATGCGGCATCTGATACCTCATTCGAGAGTTGAACTTTGGAAGAGCCTGAACGCTTCGGCGGTCTGGGGCTATCTACGGCAGCATCTGATACCTCATTCGAGAGTTGAACTTTGTAAGAGCCTGAAGGCTTCGGGATCTACGGCAGCCCTTCCCCGAATACTCGAGATTTATTGAAGGTACATGGTGTTGCTTATTTACTAACAATATTTTAGGAAATGAGCACTGCAGGAAGAATCCAAGGATTTAAAGAGAAAATCCCAGATATGACAAAAGCACTCGATATGGTTAAATTTCTGGAATCGAAAAAGAATTTACGCGAATCATTTACTACCAACTATGAACTCAATGATACATTGTATGCTAAGGCAAAAATAACGCCGTCGGATACAGTTTTACTATGGTTGGGGGTATGTGATTTTGAAATACTTTCTTTTGCAGCTCGAACATGTCGCTCTCCCAAGTCATGGCCGCTCCCTGGCAAAAGTGGCGAGATAGGGATCCAGTGCCATTCTCTGCCTCCGGCTTTGCCCCTATAGCTCTCGCTTTGCTCGAGTGCCGAGCCATCTCCCCATTTCTCCAATGCTCCTATCAAGAGGCGAAACTTGATGGTAACGAAAGCTATGTAGTCACTAACATTTCAGGCAAATATCATGCTAGAGTATACTACAACTGAAGCAATTGAATTACTTTGTGGTAAATTAGAATCTGCTAAGAAATCGTTGGAAATATGTGAAACCGATCTAGAATTTCTAAGGGAGAACATTACAACTATAGAGGTCAATACTGCCCGAGTTCATAATTGGGACGTGCAAAAAAGGCGCGAAGAAAAAGCTGCTTCTGCCGATTGAAAAAATTTATCCGGCCGAGTTGTTCTGCTCAGGGTAATGGGGGGCTTCCCCAGAGTCTCTGACGGGGGTTGCTTGAGATCTGCCTGGTCTTTATTTATGGACTTATCTTATTGGTGGCTTCAACAAGTTGACCTTACAATTGGATACGATTGGGAAAATAAGTCTCTTTGAACATTACTTGTTTGTAAGTAATTTTTTATCGCTGAATTCTCTTGAGTGTATGAACGCATTGTAATATATTTCTTATAGTCTTCCTCCTAGTACCGTCTCGAACGAAGTGGTCCGTCTGGCTTCGTCGGTCTTTCCTCCTGCGACTGGAGATCCTTGGGTGCGGAACTATGGGATCAACACAGATTGCACGAAAAATTGTCTTGACCGAAGATAGCTAATTCCACCAATATTGAGCACAGATTACTCAGAAAGTTCGAAGTTTTCTATTGTCCCCGATGACTAGAAAGAGCCAAATAAGATTTTCTCCAAGTCTAGGGCGCATTATAGTATTTAATAATGGTTCAGAGGCAAAAATCTTCATAGTTTTGAGAATTTCAAAATTACTTGGAATATCTCTATTATAAAGAACTATATTGATATTTGATAAATTTCGAAATGTTTTGTTAAGTACAAATGGTACGTTAAGATACCTACGGAAATTCACTTCCAAGTTAACATTTTCATCTTGGAACATTCGGGGGCAATGTAAACACTGTCGACATTTTTTGGAGATAAATAAGCAACATAAATGGAAACATTTCGGATACAATTAATGGTTGTTTCGCTTTTATCTCCATTCCATATTTCTGAAGTGGGGATTATGGGATATAGTTCACTCAAACTGATATGGGATTATCCCTGTTAGCCATGCAAACTCATTCATCAGGTTGCTACCAGCCTTGTAGTCAGACGCTTGCCTATTTGTAACGGAGTGACGGAGTCTCTCAAGGTGACACGGTGCCACAATAGGGGGGACAGACCAAGCTATGCACTTGACTTTGATGAGAGACAATAGGTCGTTGTATGGTAGATATTTGATTATTATCGCGGGAATTTCGTGATATTTTGTTCCATTGCTTGATAATGACAGACTAAATTTACAGTATATCAGGACTTGACCTTTGATCAGATTGATCTCTGTAGCGGAGGTTTAGTTCACAAACGGATCTTCTGTAGATGACGTATCCTGACAAAAGAGCCGATTTGTGATGATCTGCTGAAATTTAAAAGGATAGATTCTGGTCGATCATCAAAACCATAGATAAGATAACGCGATATAGTGATAAACACTGCAAACTCTGCAAACTCTGACGTGTCGGACCTCACACAATACTATAGTTTATAAGATATAGATGTAGTTTATTCGGATTGGTTGGTGGTTTAGAAGAAAGTTAGTCTCTTTGTGCTGGTTTAAAATTAATGATCGGATTATAGATTCCAGTTAACGTTAATATAGAATAACTGTTACACATGAATAACTTTTATGACGTAGATATATACATAACAGCTAAGTTACAAATGCTACAAGTTGCTTACCCTTAACATTATGCCCAACTTCTCACCAGCAATTTTATTGCCCATAATTTATATCGCAAAATGTATGCCTAGCCACACTTATGCTTGTTATCTATATATATATAGATGTACTCTCTCAGTTTTTATCTTATGAGTTAGTCAGAAATTAGTCAGATATTATTAGTCAGATATTACATAATATCAGCAATTTTCTTGACGTGCGCATGCTAGCACAGAATTTACCCGGCTTATCCATCAGGAAGGCGATTTTGTTCTCACTAACTTCTCCTCTCCTCGTTCAGACATTTAATTCTTCTGTCTTGCCCGTCAATAAGTCAATCATCTCATCTCTGGAGTCAGTTTTTTATTTCTTTTTGATTTACCTTTTATTCTTATTCGAAATGAGTCAAAGAGAAGCCTGGCAAAAATTTGCTCGAGCTGTTCAACAGCAGGCTAAAAGATCTGGTAGTGGTGGAAGTAATAGTAATGGTGGGCGGGGATCTGGTGGAATAGTGCCACCTAGTGGAGTTTTTGCTGGGGTTGGAGGATTATTTTTCTTAGGTGTCAGTGCATTGGCTATTAATGCTTCATTATTCAATGTTGATGGTGGTCATCGAGCCATTATTTATTCACGATTTGGCGGTATTCAACCTCAGATTTATAATGAAGGAACTCATTTTGCTATTCCTTGGTTTCAAAGAGCAATTATCTATGACGTACGAGCTAAACCTAGAAATGTTGCTTCTTTAACTGGTACAAAAGATTTACAAATGGTTAATATTACATGTCGTGTTTTATCAAGACCTCGAGTAGAATCATTAGCTACTATTTTCCGTACTTTAGGTACTGATTATGATGAAAGAGTATTACCATCAATTGTTAATGAAGTATTGAAAAGTGTTGTAGCTCAATTCAATGCTTCTCAATTAATTACTCAAAGAGAGAAAGTTTCTAGAATGGTTCGAGAAAGTCTTGTTAAACGTGCTAGTAAATTCAATATTTTATTGGATGATGTTTCATTAACTTATATGACATTTAGTCCTGAATTCACTGCTGCTGTCGAAGCTAAACAAATTGCTCAACAAGAAGCTCAAAGGGCTGCATTTATTGTAGATAGAGCCAGACAAGAGAAGCAAGGAATAATTGTTAAAGCCCAAGGTGAAGCAAAATCTGCGGAGTTGATTGGTGAAGCCATTAAGAAGAGTGGAGATTATGTTGAATTGAAAAGACTTGATACTGCTCGTGAAATTGCTGAAATTTTAAGTAAATCTGGTAATCGTGTTATGCTTGATAATACTTCTCTTTTATTAAATGTTGCATCTGATAATCGACCTAAAAAGTGAGGTCGAATATGAAAACTATCAACTTTGTATATATCCCAGAACAGAAATAAAAAATTGAAGAAAAGGTCATATAAGCAGCATGTGTGTATGAATGTAAATATATATATATATATATATGAAGAAAAGGTCATATAATCATGTGTGTATGAATGTAAATATATATTTATCTACATATATATTATTATATTATTATTGGTTAACTAAAGGAACATATATATATATTTATATATTATTATTGGTCAACTAAAGGAACACTGATTGGCACAATATCCCGGAGGCAAACTGGCCTCTGATCCCAATTATCTTCTTGTTAGCTTCGACCACGGGCCAGAAGTTCGTAAACTTCATTTCCTTAATATAACTCCGGCAAGTCGGGCGGGCCAAAAATCCTTAGCTCTCGCTTCTGTAGTGAACCGAGCAAACCGAGAGCTGGTGTACCTCCCCTTGTTTCTTCCCCGCCGGCTGTTGCCTAGCCAGACCCCTAGGCTAACTTCACTCGAGATTATATTCATGTTGACTTGCTCTAACGACCAATCGGTCAACAGCATCTAGTCCCAGTCAGTCGCTAGGTCCCTTCGTCGAGGCCACCGGAATTAAATCTAGGGAAATCTATATCCACCAGCCATCCAGAGAGTTTTTCTGTGAGAAGTTGAAAAGATCACCGTAATCAGTGTAATCTCCTGGCAAAGGAATTCAATTTAAAAATCTTAGCTTCTCGATGTGATTCATGTGATCAGGCACTTTAGATAGTGGTTAGGGCTCGAGATAAGAAATTGGAAACCCCTGCTAGAGCACCGATCTGGTGCCCGCCCACCTTTGCTTCTCTTATGTTCAAGCTGACCTCTAGCGAGATACCAGTATAAACTGGAATTTACCTCAGTCATCCGTATGGTACTCCACCTAAGCTATTACTCACGTTGATAAACTGATGGTGGTTTTAAGGCTGAGTTTGATGTGAACGTTAATGACGTTTATAGTGGTATAACCGGTCTTACCACTAACAGTTACAAGTAAGTTATATGCCGCTAACATATTGAAGCTTAACTATTTTAACCCGGCAGGAATTAAGTCTGATATCTATGATTACACAAATTATCAAAGTTCAAATTCTCGATTTGCCTCCGGCTTACATTGAATAATCTAGCAGCTCTCCTGAAATTCCTGCCCAGGCTGCCCTCCCCGCCTGGAAGAACCCTGGCCTACCTTGTACATTTCACTTATCTCAGACACCAGAGTCCAGACCCGCATCGCTTGTATTCATCAACTAGCCACGATAATCAACGCGGTCTTAAGGCCGAGAGAAGCTAACCTAGGGGTCCACTGAACGCAGCTGAGGGGGAGGATCCCCGGTCAAATGCTGAGGCCAAGACCCTGACTCCGATCCCTGACTACCCTGAGGAACCAGCCTTGCCAACCTATACCCCGGTAACTTATAACGCAGGTAACGTACGTACAGCTGCATATCAAATGATGATTCACAGACGGAAATCGTTATATCGGGTATGACCCAAAAATATTGAGTGCGGCGCTGATTGGATCTTCTTTTTTGATTGATTGATAATCATTTATTGTCTTGGATCTTCCCAAATTAGAAATAAAACAGTCACAGACAATTTTTTGAGTGGGTGATCAAAAGCGGATTTTTGGTGAAGCGTACACGCTAAACTCGCAGGTCACAGTCTGGGATTTCGTTTTTCAGATACTCTCTTCACGTTGAAATTCTCTTCTGTCAATTTAATAGCCGACAAAGATTATATATAAAATATAAAAGCCAATATGCCTGGTGTTACTGTTAGGTAAGTTTTAATTGAGAAGAAATGAATGGAAGATGGACGGAGGGAAAAGTGAGGGATGAATAATCGAAGGAAATACTGAATGACCGAAAAACGATTCAAACACTAGACAACGACTGGATCACGAATAGACTCGACCACTGGATCACGAATAGACTCAACGAGTGGATCACGAATAGACTCAACTACTGGATCACAAATAGACACAACGACTGGATGACGAATAGACTCAACGACTCGACTCAAGTATAGACTCAGAGGTGGATTCTCGAGTAGATTTGCGAATGGACTCTGGTAGAATGACGAATAGACTCTCGGGTAGAATCACTAATAGACTCAAACTCTACCCAACATTAGACTGAATAACTCGACTTCACATTTAAATGATGGCTTTGCCTATAGAATAGACAGACGACTACTTACTGGACGCTCTATGTAAAGTTGTGATGGGTTGATGTCACCCCCATACTTTCGAGTTAAATGACCAATAGAGGATTATATTCAAGAACATCATATCGTATTTTGCTTAAAATTGGTTTGATCATCCATCATTCATTCTTCTTCCTTCAGTTTGAAAGTTCATTTCAGCTTTTTCTGTTTACTAACTATTTTCTTAGAGACGTTCCCGCTCAAAAATTCATTGATGCTTATGCATCTTTTCTTCAACGTCAAGGTAAACTCGATATTCCCGGATATGTTGAACTTGTCAAGACATCTTCTGGAAATGAACTTCCTCCTCAAGATGCTGAAGGTTGGTTCTACAAGCGTTCCGCTTCAGTTGCTCGTCACATCTACTTGAGAAAGGATATTGGTGTTGGTCGTCTTAATAAACTTTACGGAAACACAGTGAACCGTGGTTCCAGACCATCTCATCATAAAGATGCTTCCGGTTCTATTAACCGTAAGGTTCTTCAAGCTCTTGAGAAACTTGGTGTTCTTGAACAGTCTGGTAATGGTGGTCGTAGAGTCTCTGAGAATGGTCAAAGAGATTTGGATCGTATTGCTGCCCAGACTCTTGAGAATGAGGAAGACGAGTAAGGAAAAAAAATTTGGTTACTTTTATTATAACAAACTACTAGAAGAAGAATCCAAAAAGAAGAGGCGACGGCATGAAAAGAAGCAGAAGAATAATGTATTAATAAAAAAAAAGTTCTTAAGTTATAATTTTTCTTTTTTTTTCCTTTGATCATCCTTTTTTTCAATATTATTATTATTATTCATTCCTGTTTTTCTTTTGGTTTGTTAGTGTTTACGTGTATATGTATGTATTGAATGCAGAAACAAGAAAAAAAAATCCAT
Source organism: Sugiyamaella castrensis (assembly GCA_030583505.1). NCBI lineage: Eukaryota > Fungi > Ascomycota > Dipodascomycetes > Dipodascales > Trichomonascaceae > Sugiyamaella > Sugiyamaella castrensis. Next base: position 223,731 of record JAJMIF010000008.1, on the reverse strand, counting down.
ATAGTGGTTCATTTACTTTGTGCCCATTCTATGTGCAAGATCTCTTGCTAGTTGACGAGGGTGAAGGTTGATTCTTAACCGCCGAGGGCAATTACGCCGGACGGGGAGTGTCCGGTCTGCCTCTAGTGGCTGGAGGGTAATCCTTGACCCCAAGCTCGGTCTGTCTCTAGTGGCTGGAGGGTAATCCTCGACCCCAAGCTCGCGCTGCGATAGGCGTCAGCAGACGAGTGTTAAATGTTCACTAATTGTCTAAAACGGAGATTTCAATCTCCAGGATCTAGAGCAACGGGTACCAGCAGAATCCTCGGGTTCATACCCTGGTGGCAGTGATTTTTTGGCTCCAAAATTGGAACTTTTTCTCGTAAATCACTGAATTACAAGCTCCGTGAGAGATGGGCTACTGTGAACTCGCCCAAACCAGATGAAAAATCGGCTAAGATCAGTCACTGGGCCAAGAAAGGAGTGATCAAGACGACGATTAAATTTAAATTAATCTAGAGCAAAAATTATAAACATTACTTGACACAAGGACTATGTTTTGAAGATATGTTGATGCCAGATATTTTGGGTATCGGAGGAGAGATGATTAATGTTCATACAATTTTCTTAGGCTGGTTTTCTTAGTTCCCACATTAAATAGATTTTTTGGAGGCTTCAGTAGCTGCAATGTGTGAATCGACAATAGGCTTCTCTAATTGAGGAACATTGTTAAATGATAAATTTCGAGGTTTGGCTCTAAAAAGAGAATGTTAGCGAGAAATAAGAACATGGCTCGAAGAATAAACAACTCGAGTTGGACTACAGTGTATCCTGGTTGTAGTTGACAATAAGTAGTCCCTACCATGCCCAAACTCCATCCGCCTGGACTCGGTAGTTATGAACTCTGTAGGCTAATCGCAGGTTTTCTTACCTAGCAAGATATTTGCTCTTATGAGCTTGAAGCTTTGCACTGCAAGGAGACATCAGATTATCAGTAGGAGAGGCAAAATTTTGGGGTTGATGGGTTCTAGCAAACATAGCTTTACGAAGAAGCTGTTGATGATGAAGAGGTTGGATATTAATATCTGTTGGTTGTTGGAAAGAGGATGATGACGCTGATGAAGACATATTATACAAAAAAATTATAAAAGATCTTACTTATTGTTATTCTAGAAATTCAAAGATATAACTAGAAAGTACTAAAAGAAGAAAAAAGAAGAAAAGAAGAAGAAGCTTCACGGAAAGTCTTAGGATTAAATAGAAATCCGGGATCTCTCGATTAAATGTTTACAAAATTCCTAAAATAGCAAGAGCCCTTTCCCGTGATCCTTAAGCCTCATATACGCTCCGAGCGCCGCACACGTACTTTTCGATCATTTTTTCAACTCAGAGCATTGAGCGGGATCATCATGCTCTGCTTTTTCCAGGCCACACTCTCTCGGGTCTGCACGAGCATTGTCTTAACTTCCATCGTAGACTTCGCGATATTCCCTAACATTCAGCTTAGCCTAGTTCGGGGCTAGGCTCTGTGGCTGGGATCCGCTGGACTGCTGGACTGCTGGACTGCTGGGTCTTCGTTTTATTGTTTTGGGAGTTTTCATCCTTCGAGGTTTCTCCTGTTACTTGCCTGGTATTAATTATCTAATTATCAGATTTAACGGGGTGCCATAGTTGGTGGTAGTACGAGCTGGGCAAAATCCCCAAAATTTGTGTGGGCAATTAATTTTGAGCCGCAATGCACTTCTGGCCTGGTTTCGCCAAAAGTGACAGATAAATGAAATTGAATGAATGGGAGTTTACCGACACAAAAACTTAGAAAAAGAAATGTTTTGGGACAATTTAAGATTGTCCCTAAATATAGTCTGATTGAATTATATAGTAAATTAAAGAATAGTTTATCTTTATTAGCGTTGCAGAGGGATTAACCAGCTGTAACCTTATTCATGAAAATTTCGAATGCAGCATTGCAGCAGCAAGCGAACACATATATAGATCCATTGGATAACTTAACTCAATTTATCTTGAATCTTAATTAGATTCAATGAAGTACAAGTTTTTCCTGACCTCGTGATGTTCTGTAAATACAGTGTTCGACTCCTTTTTCTGGAGAGTTATTAGAATCGGTTCGCATTGTGTTTATTTATTTAACAGCTATGTCTGAAGCTAACCTCGAACGCTACAGAAATGCAAGATCCCAAGTTACCGATCGCGTTAAAGATAGATGAAAGTTGTAAAAACAAAAACCGGACATGGAAAACTAAGAATAAGCAAAACGATCAAAGGCCTCCCGTTTAGTTGAAAAGAGAGTAAGAAGAGTCATATTTTTCACCATATTTAAACCTGTTCTTGCGTTGTGGTTTATCCCTGTAGTATCGTCCATTACTTTCTTCTGAAGTTGCCCAATTGGAGTTTTCAACGTATTAACTGCCTATAATTCGTAGAGAAATTTTCAAGGCAAAGAACGTCGATACTTCATAGTTATGAATCTGATCAACAATCGGATTTCATAACAAAGACAAACAATAGCCATTGTAATTTCCTGATTTCTTAATATTAGTTTTATGAATATTTTTAGCCATTAAATCAGATCCTGGGATAATATTTTGATATAGTAGTCAGAGCGCATTAATTAACTCAGACAAACGCAAGATTTCTCCGCCGGTGATCATTTCTAATTGCATTCAGGATACGTTGAAGAACAAGTCCAGGGAGGATGAAATCCTCTCTATTGCTGAACACAGATCTTCTGTTAGGGATATTGTCGAAAAAGCAGAGGCATGGGATGTTGTGATTATCAGGTAACATTCCTGGTATTACACGCACCTCCTGCACAACATGAGGACGGCCGCCCTGTCTTCGGTCCATCATCCGAAGTGTCAAGCCAACGACGGAACGGTCCCCGGGAGCTCTTTTAACGGTAACAGCAAGAACTCTATTGACAACATAAGTCATTTCCCCCTTTCTAGCTTGTTTATCAAACCATGTTCTCACTTTGTTATATAAGTGCCGGCGTGTTTCACTATAAGCGACTTCAATTGTGAAAGTGGGTATTCCGCACTCCAGACGATTCCATGGAATGAAGCTGCTATCAGGAGAGTGACCCCTTCCTCCTTGTGAGACAGTAGCTGCACCTTGTGAACATAGAAAATCCATGAGGCTAAGTTCTTGGACATTGTCCCTTGCTGGATGGACCTCCTCCCATTCCCTACGTCGTCGTTCCCGTCTCTCCGGTAATTCTGCGTCCCATCGTGCATCAACCAATCTGAGTATCTCATGAGCTAGGTGAAAAGTAACAGTTCCTTGCGTTGGACATATCATTGTATACTGGACTTTATGATTCAAAAATGTCTTTCTACAATGTTCTAGCAACTCCACTTGGTTTTCAATAGTCTCATGTTGTGATTCTTCGATATTTGAAATTAGAATAAATCTTGGGAAATCTCCCTCCTGTTGGAGAGCTTTATCAATCAACTCTCCCAGTTGTTTTACAGACTGATTTCGGAAGTCAAATCTATTCTCAGCTGGGGTGAGGTCAAATAACTCTTCGTAAGGACTAGAGATATCCCTTTCCGAATGTAATGAATCGTTCGTTACTCTGATGAGATGAATTTGAAGAATCGCAGTTGAGAGTCTGAGAAAACAATTGCGGGCTGTCGTTGTCGCTGCTAGTAGAAGAGATTATATTTTTATTGACCAGTGCTGAAGATGACAAGTCGTTTCTTTCAACTGTGCCAGGATTCTGGCTCAATCTTGAGTTTGTCATGATATAAGATTAAAGAGTTAAGTCGTGAAAAAGGAATAAATAATAATAGCTTCAGTAATAACAACGCGTATGTTTAGCGTAATTAGGTAAGAGTATAGACGTTATAACTTTTCAATTGCAATGTATGTTGTTAGCTGTAATGAAAGTTGTTGTAAGGTTGTCAAGTTATTAAACCCCTATTCTTTACAATAAGTTTGATTATGTGAGATACCCTACCCCACATTTTTCACCACCCACCGAACTATCACACGTACATTTACAGTAACAAAGTTAATTAATAGTTCCAACTACTGTAACGTACTTAAGTAATTAAAGCTCACTCGAAAATATTGATGTTTTGACTACGCCAGGGAGTTAAAGATTTTATTTTCAGGCCTGTAACCCGGGCCACAGCATCATATGATTGTCATTAATGACCGGAAAGAAAAGGAGAAAAAATCATTATATAATGAAGAGGGGAAATGAAATGTAAAGATAGTTGAGCAGTCAATTAATGAACTTATCAGACACCGACGAAACAATTAAGCTTTCCCAGAGGTTATGTAGATGGCCAAATAGGGTTAGTTTCCAATGCATATGCATAGATAATATTAAGGTGTTTCAATTCAGTAATTAACCTTTGGGTTAGTTAGTTTTATTATTCATGCATGCATGCAGTGGAAATTAGCATCACGTGCCCACTTATTTCAACAATGTATATATATATGGAATAATATACAGTGAAGAGGAAAAAAAACAACTATTCGCGGTCCTAAAAAAAAATAAGGTCTCAGGCCTCCGTTCCATTCGGCGTGGCCCCCGACCTCCGGCTCGCTTCGTCAGAGGCAACGTTAACGATCATGCTGGTAAGACTATTGGAGCACAATTAGGCATGAAATACTTAATTTAACGAATCTGCCAGGCAGCAAAAGAACTTCGAGCGAAGCGATGGAGAGACATCTGGGGGGCCAAAATGTATCTCGAACGTAGCGGGAGTTAGGTACCTTGGGATTATTCCCAGCCAAATCTGATGAAGGATAGGAGGTATCATTCTCCCTTTCCGTCTGAATTTTTTATTCTGAAAGAGCATGGGTTCCACCTCTTTAGGGAGAATTGATGGTATTAATAGAATTCGATCACGACCCCTCTGCAGGTCAGAACAATTTAGAAAGGAATAATACCGAAACAATCAGGGAATAAAAAGGCCAGCTGACTCTAGTCCACAACGTCAGTTTGTTTGTTTGTAATAGTAAAATGACAGCCGTGCGGCGTCTTGAAAATCAAACCCAAATCTGACTACTGCATATGCCTCAATCATTGGACAGGATGTAATCAACGTATCAAATGAGTTCCTGTTACTTGACCCGGGTAGCAAATCGTAATTCTAGGAGGTCGATGGTCTTATATTGACAATCCGAGACAACAAGGGAGGTCCCTAATAAAGCAACAGAATGGATTGATTATATTGGTCATATTGGTCATGGGAGTTATACGAAGGAGGAGGACTGAAGATCAACGCAGTAACGAAACAGTTTATAACAGTCGAGAACAACTGCTCGATTGGATATGTCCCAAGAAATATTTTATCAAGAGACAAACCCGTTCGATCTTTAGCTCATAATATTTTTAATAGTAAATTCAATTAATCCATCAGGCCTATAAAGAATAGGATCATTAACACCAAATCTCTTCATTACTAAATAAGCCAGTGGAAATTTGGAATAACATGATATAGATTCATCCCAATGAATCAAAGAGATAATGAAATACTATCTTTATTCTTTGATAAGACATAATAAACATTAAGAATAAGCAAAAGTTATATTATCACCAGCATATTTAGAGATTTGTTCGTCAGAGATTTCTGAAGCTAGTACCTTCAATTTTCAAAATTGTGTCTGAAGCAGTACTGATAACTTCAAATCTAGCTCTTTTTCCAAATTGAATAGCAATCCAATGAGGGCTCTAACTGCTAAAAAATATTGAGTTTTAAGGGTTATCACGTGGAATATTGTAATGAGACATCATATTACTGGACCTAATGGAACGAATTGCTTTTAGAATTAGCCAATTTATTTGCAACTTTAGACTTAATTGGCTCCAATTTTAGCACAATGAATACTTCCCGGAGGCACATACCCATAAGTAGCGAGAGTCAATTGTTAACAGAGTGAAGACCGGGCCGGACATCCGGGGATAAGTATAACTAGTGATGTGAGTCTTTACTGTTATTATTAAGATGATTATTTTGTTGGGGATGATAAAGTTCATTATGAAGTTCATTCTTAACAATTTCAGGAGACTTTCGTATCGCGTTCTTTCTCGATATGATAGATTCTACGAACTTGATTACTCAAAACAGGAAAGATCCGAGATGAATAGCGGCAGTTTGATCTATTTAGGTCAGATTAAGCCTGCATAATGCAGGCTGTTATTAAATGGAGTCAGGCGTCACATTCTTCAGATTAAGGTGGTCCTAATATGGTCTTCTTGATCTCTGTTCAAACGGTGACGATTCTTTATAACTGTTGTTACTTCGTTGACTTAGAGAAGTTCGTGGATTGACCAATGTCAAAGTTAAATAAGTTAGTAAATAACATGCACAGCGTCGAGCCATCTTGGTCCTTAATACATAACGTTAATACGTGTATGCACGCGATGGAGGCTATGCAAAAATGTTTTTCGCTAACAATCTTGACTAGCGCATGATAACCAGTTAATCCTCGTGCATTTAATATTACACAGATGAAAACAAAACTCACAAAGGTTTGTCACAGTGCGTAGATTTGATCATCTTGATAATTCCGGAAATTGTTTCGACAAAAACAAGGCGAATCCACTCTCAATAAAAGTGGTCAAAAGTTCAAAGAACCGAAACTCCAGATGGTTGTGGAACTTATGGCCCTCCAAATCTGAATGCACGTGACATTTTCACGTGACAGTTATAAAAATTTCCATACCCCGCCTTGATATATATGAGAGGCTAATCGGCTTATCAGCTAAAAGCTATTTATAGGTTCCAGAAGGTAACTTTTATGTCGGAGTACGTAGTATTAAACGTACGTACGTAAAACCTAGTCCACCTAATAAGGCTGACTAACATACTATATATGTCATCGTTGTCAAACCTGAAGAGATTACAGAAAGAGAAACAAACCTCTTGTCACAAAATACAAATTCTTTCGTGAGAAATATATTCGGTATCATTTAGATGATCCTTAGCTTAAAAAATGATTGGTTAAATGTAGGGTGTGTGTAATTATTTTATATATTTTATACTTAATCAATATCGAAGATAAAAAAAAAAAGAGAACTAAGGAATCCCCCGGGCCGCCATAGATAGCTGCTGCCGGCTCTTACTGCCGGAACCGGGACCAGTACACAGCACTAATACTGTACAATAGGAAAATACAGTAGTAAGTTAAGTTAGTACAGTTTGTATAGCATATACCTGGTCCTTAGAATATAAACTTAATAAAAACTTAACTCCAACTATACCCCTACTAACTTTCCAACCAATGTCTTTAATTCTCTTGGAATACCATTCTCCAATTTCTCCTTCGTCAGCCTCCCTAGAAGCCGTCGACGACGTCGCGCGCCTGAAGGGAGAGACATAACCGAACTAATACAGTAACGCATCCTTAATATAGTCATAAACCCTTGACCCTTTTAACCCTTTCGCGTGTTAAAAAAAAAGACCCAGAAAGAAATAAAATCACACACGTAGATAACGTTTAATTCGTTCTATCCACCGCGACACCACGAGGTTGTGTATACACAATTAGGTATTTTTCATTCAATTTTTGCGGTTATTTGTCTCTATTTGTCACTATTTGTCTATTTGTCTATTTCTCTCTTTTGTTCTCGCTCTCGCTACTAGGATTAATTATATTATTTTAAAAGCCAATCAGAGGTTTGCTGACATTGAGAAACGTGGCTACCCCCTCTTTCACGGCAATTACTTTCAGTAAGTGTATTTTGGTGTGACGGCGATGATGATTGTAGAGATGATTTATCATGTGAATAACGATTACAGGATAGCTCCTGTTTTCATTTGGGTGGAGTCTGTCTATGGCGGCTGGGACGACCCTAGCTCTGCTACGCTCGAGAACTCATTCCACGGGGAAAGCAAGACGCGGGAAAGCAAGACAGGTTACACGTAGACGTAGATGACAACGTGGGTGAGAACGCGGATAACAGCGTGAGTGAGAAGTACGATATATATAGAGAGAATGCGACAACTTATTCAATTGTTTCTGTTTGTTACTAACATCTTGTTTAGGGAATCTCATCATATCGATTTAATCAACTAGTCTAATCGTTCTAATTTGGTTTGTAAATCTAGTTGTATTCCCCTTGGTTTATTTTTTTTTCTGGAGTCATTTGTATATTTGCTTTTTAGAATTTCGCGTTTACAGATACGCCTGAAACGGGTTCATTTCCTCCAAGGTCACATATACTTTTCAATCGTTTTTGTTTGTTGAGGCCATTCGTTTCCTCTCAATTCCTATCGTTTAAAACTTCCCCCCCTTTCACAATTATGGATAAATTCCTCTCTTCAGTCCAGTCCTTTATCCATTCAGTAACTACGAATGATAGATACGCGTCGTACGAATCACAATATCGTTCCTCTCCTAATGGCGTGGGACCTGGTTCTTCATCACGTTTTAGAGCCCCTCTTGGTAACGAAGATGATGCTGGAACTGTAGGTGGCAGTGATGCTGATGGGTTCACTCGCGTAGGATTTTTACATCATGACAATAATTCAACTTCTTCATTGAATGCAACTAATGGTGGTAGTGATAACGATCTTGGTAAGGTTGCTTATCATGTTAGCGGTAATGCTTCTTCAACTTCTCTAAATAATAGTAACAACAACAGTAGACATAGTTCAATCGCTTATGCACCTGGTATGAGATCAAGTCAAATAGGAAATGGTGGTATCCCTTTACAAGATTATTCTGATGGCATTCCCCCACATCCGGCTCCAGCACTTTCATGGAAAAGAATCGATCGTTGGGTAGATGCAAATTATCCTGAATTATATGATCAATTATCATATCCAGTTACTGCTGCTGATTTGAATGAATTAGAGTCCGATTTAGATTGTACTTTACCTTTAGATGTACGTGATTCATATATGATTCATGATGGTCAAGAACGTGGAGGACTGCCTACTGGGTTATTTTTTGGAATAGGTTTATTAGATTTAGAAAGTATTGCGGAAGAATGGACTCATTGGAAAAATACTGCTATTCGATTAAATAATATGGTGAGATCTCAAAGAAATAATAATGTTGCTGCGACTAATAGTCAAGTTAGTACAGCTTCTTCTTCTTCATCATCTTCTTCTGTTGGAGCTGCTGCTGCTGCTGCTGCCCCCGTTCCTCCTCGACGACCTTCTAATAATAATTCTATGAGTTGGGTTCAACATCAAGAATCTGTTCCTGAAGGTGCAATTCAACCTGTTTATGCTCATCCCGGTTGGATCCCTTTAGCCAAAGACTATGAAGGAAATAATATTGCTGTTGATTTGGCCCCTAATAAACGTGGTAGATGGGGCCAGGTTATTTTATTTGGTCGCGATTTCGATCGTAAATATGTTGTTGCTCCATCATGGGCTGCATTTCTTTCAAATTTTGCTGACGATCTTGAAACTGGTGATCATTTTATAGATGATGACTTAGAGAATGGTTCGTTAATGTTTAGGGCTCCAAATGGTAGAATAATCCCTTATTTTGATATTCTTAAATCAAGAATTGAACGAACTATAAGATTATCTAGAAAACCTATGGGACCATCATCTTCAACAACAATAAGAACAGCTTCTGGTGGTGCTTCTGTTGCTCCCATTGGTCGTATCTCTAGACCAAATACTCCAGGGTCTGCTGCTGTAACAGGCCCTGGTCGCAAATTATCTTCGCCAAAGCCGAACAACCTTATTTCTCCTATGCAATCTACTACGAACCTCTCACAGTCAAAGATATCGTCAGCGATAACAACACCACCTCGATCCGAACAATCAATTAATGGATCTGATAAAAAGGCACCTGAAGAATCTACAACAGCAACTGAAGAAACAATATCTAAATCTGAACAAGAAACAAAACTTGAAACAAAACACGAAATCATCGAATCAAAATCTGCCAATGGCGAAGTCAATGGCATTGCAAAGAATAATACCGAAGTAGCAGCAGATGCTTCAGACGATGAAGTAGATATGTTAGATGAGGATGAACTCAAGGAGGTGGCCATTTAATTTGTGCCCATCTTATTACTATTAAATATATACATAATATCATTTTGATTATTGGATTGTATTATCAAACAAAAAAGCAAGCTGCAATCTGCCTCTGGCGCATTTTTAAAGCAGCGGTCCGCCTTCTACCACATAAATCTTTGTAGACCAGACTTTGGCTCATGGGCCCATATAAAAGGATAATTTACAAATATATACAAAGTAACCCCATTGATGACTAGATACCATGTCCATTCCAATATGACACGAATGCGCCAGTTACCACTACTCTTTGAGATCTGTGTGGCAAAAAAAATTCTCCAGATAATATAAGGAAGAATGTAGTAACGAGGTTCTAATAATGGACTGGGCACTAAAGTTAATATCACAGAACTGAAATATGCAAGGGCCAGGATGTAATCTGTAGATAGTGCCGTCTTAACTAATATCCAGATTCCAAAGTGATAAACGGGAACTACCAGATACATCGCATAAGGACTCCAAGATGGATTAATAATTCTTCTCCATAAATAAAAAGTATAATGACGATTATCAGCGAGAATGAATGGATGGACAATAGTGAATTCACTAATGATATAGGCAATTGCTGTTAAACTAAAGGCGTAACCAACAACATGAAAAGGAGAATCTAAAATTGAAGATATATAAGATTTAATAATAATAGATTGTGGATCTGATGGTAACCACAAGGGCCATGAAAAAAATAGAACAAATAACGAAAAATAGAATATCTGTGGGAAATTAAGAGCCATCTCATGATTTGATTTATCACCAAGAGTTATTCCGCCATTGATTTTAATGAAAACAATAAATGAAATAGCTACCAAGGAAAATGGGATAACAATGTTCCAGGAAGTAGGGTTTATAGTTTCAGAAATTAGACTAAACAAACGAGATACAGACCGTCGTTGTCGGCTGATTTTGTGATCTATATTGATCGGATCCATTTTGTTTATTAAAAGGACAACTGCAACAAATGCAGCCCAAAGAATATTTGTTTGTCGAAATAAAAGGCTTACCAGAGCCAAGAAACCAGATGCAATTGGCCAACCTCTGAGTCCTACTGCCAATGATCCTAATATAATCCCTGTAGACCATATATCTGTATAGAATAGATTAGCAAAGAACGCTACCAGAGGGAAGCTTGCAATAATCAAAGCCAATTCTTCTGCGACAGGAGCATGTCTCGGAATTATCCGATTCACTATCGTCAAGACAGCTAAAGGAATAACGACCAATACACCCAACAGATTCAAACTTCGTAATACCATGAGATCTGAACATCCACTAGTGTCAATTCTATATCCAATCAAGTCCTCTAAATAATCAACTGCTTTTCCATAGCCATATCCTAATAGATATAATCCAGGAGGTGTAGTGATTTTGTTATCCCAATAAATGAAGTCACCTTTACAGTATTTCACAGTTTGAGGAATATGAAATACTTCATCCTATATAGAGTTAGTAGGGAATGCAATGGATGAACGTGCGAAATCAGCTTGGCGAGCAAGGCAAAAACTAGGGTCTAAGCTAGCACTTACCAAATAAGGCTCAGGAACATTGGAATTGATGCTTTGAAATGCCCAGGCAGCTAGGCCGACCGATACTGCATACTGTATATATTGTCTCATCGTCATCTGGATGAATCAGATAGCTGAATAACTACGTTAACAGAGAATCAGATAGCTGAATAACTATGTTAACAGATATCCAGTTCCGATCTCATGAAGAGTTCATGAAGCGTGAGAGTCTTCACGATAAATGGCTGATATTGATTCTTAGCTAGCTGTCCGCGGTGTTCCTCCGGCAGAGATGTAGATTCTTGATTGATTGATAATTCATTTATTGTCTATATAAGCTATCTATAGCCAGCGACACCTATATATGTTTTTTGTCCTTGTAGATTCTTAGAATCTCGCTTATCATATGAAATATTAAAGGTTAAGGGTGTTTTATTACAAGGTTTATTTATTTACGTATTTATTACTTGATCGTGGTTATTGATCTTAAGTTCTTATGATATATATTAATCAATCTCTATTTCGTATATTTCAATATATTATAATTCTCTTAGAAGTCTTATATTTGTCTCTGTAACTGCTTATTACGCTACTGGTATCTCTTATCCGGATACACCAAATCTTTAGATTAGGATAGACCTTTGAGATCTCTAATCCTATATTGGGATCTACAAAATAATTATTTTGTAAGAACTGTGGTTTAAAAATCAAGGCTTTGCGAGAACTGTGAATTAATACCGTTTACCCGTGAGCGAAGGTTAGAGTGTGGTTGTTCTTGGTGAGTTTGGTGAGTTTGGAATTGATTTTATCGTTACGTTCAAAATGTCGCGTTCTGATCAAGTCCCTACCCCTCTCTCCGCTACGCTTGAGAACCTCTGAACCAGACCTGTACCATGTTAAGCGCTGTGAGTACTAATAGGGTAACTTGGATCTCAAATCATAACAAGAAGTGTCAAGAACTATTGGCGTGAGCTCTAGACCCCCTGAGCCTGTTAGTGTTATGTCACTTTGTTGACTTCACGTGACTTAATGCCGTGTAAAATTTTCATTAGTTAAATTGTCGGCACCTCCCTCGTTCTCTCCCTCTTACCTTCTCTCTTAGGGCTGTTTGATTATATTAATCAATTCACTAATTCCTAACTGAGAAGGTAAGTAGATACTAGATTCAGGGTCATTGATATTATTATT
>JAJMIF010000008.1:111791-202522 GCA_030583505.1 Sugiyamaella castrensis | reverse complement strand
CAATCACCTTCACTTCTAGATATATCCCAAGAAGAACTCTACAGAGGTGTAGAGAATCTTTGTAGATATAATAAATCACAGGAATTGGCGAAGCTATGTATGTCTGCTTTACATACATATGGTGATCGGCTACCTTTTATTTTGCAGGATTCAGCACAAAGAGTAGAAACTGCTGCCACAGTCAATTCTTCGATAACTCCATATTACGATTTCCTACGTGAATTAGTTGCGTTGTGGAAATCTTGGTCTCTTAAAATAACTCTTATTAGAAATATCTTTTTCTATCTTGATCGATCATATCTTCTTCCTGTTCAGAATCATCAGAAACCGATTTGGGATACTGGAGTTAATCTATTCGCTCAGAATATCATTCGAAATGATAAATTCAAACCAATCATTTTCACTGGAGTATCAGAAATCGTTAATGGTTTCAGAGCTGGTAGTCAGGACACACAATTGGAAATTATAGAAAGTATTAACAGTATGCTTTTATCATTTAAAGTTGACCGTCTAGAACTTGAAACCACTATTCTTGAATCAGCAACGGAATTTTGTAATGATCGATTGGTGTTTGATGATAATGATATTGAATCATTTATCAAGATTCTGTTGAAACAACATGAGACCGAAACCAAATTAGGAACTACTTTGAAGTTCTCTCCTGAATTCATCACTAAAATGACTAAGCATGTTAAAGAGCTTCTTTTAAAGTCACGGTATAAACGAGTTTTCAGCAATATTGGTATCTTGGTAGAAAAATCCTCATTAGAACTATACCAGTTACTTTACACGGTTTCATTTGAACTTCATCTTGAACGAGAATTATTATCTGCATTCAAGGATTACATCCTTCGTCAGGGCGCTCGTCTTCTTTTAGCTGCCGAATCACAAACAAAAGGTCAACAATTTGTTCTATCTCTTTTGGATTTATATGCAAAGGGAATGGCCATAGTCGAGAAATCATATGTTCTTTCTTCTTTCTCATCATCATTTGGTCCTGATACTTTTATAATCGATCCAGAATATGAAAATACTTTTAGATTGGCTTTTGCCGAATTCCTTAATAAAGATAGAACTGGAATGGTGGCTGAAAGATTGGCTAAGTTTAGTGACGAGCTTTTAAGAACCGGAACAAAATCATGCACTGACGAAGAACTTGATACTACTTTAGATAATCTAATTCTTATTTTCCGGTGTGTACAAGGTAAAGATGTATTTGAGGCATTTTATAAGAAGGATTTCGCCAAGCGTCTATTACAGGCCAAATCTGCTGGGTTGGATCTAGAGAAGTCGATGATTGCGAAATTTAAACAAGAATGTGGTCCTGCTTTTACATCGAAGTTGGAGACAATGGTGAAAGATATGGAATTGTCTAAAAAATATGCTGCTGATTACATGGCATCGCCTGAATTTTTGATATCAGCATCATATTCTAGAACCCCTATCGTATTTAGCGCTAGTATTTTAACTCAGGGTCAATGGCCTACTTTCCCAGATTCTCCGTTGGTTCTACCGCCAGAATTAGCAGAATATCAGAAACAATTTGAGAAATTTTATCTCAAGGATAAAGATGGTAGGAGACTTAGTTGGCAAAATGGACTTTCTCATTGTATTGTAAAGGCTCATTTTCCAAAGGGAACAAAGGAACTTAACATAAATCTTCTTCAAACTGTGATTTTATTACAGTTCAATTCTCTATCTAGTAATCATTCTTCTTCTGGTAATGAAACGAAGGCTTATGCAGAAATTAAGCTGGCAACGCAACTAGATGACTCAACCCTCAAACGAACTCTTCAAAGTTTGGCTTGTGCTAAAGTCAAGGTTTTGAAGAAAGAACCAATGAGCCGAGAAGTTAATGAAGATGATGTATTTTCAGTTAACCTTGATTTTGACGAGAAGCCATTTCGTATTAAGATTAACCAGATCCAATCAAAAGATGTTGCGCCCCAAGAAACGAAGAAAACTCATGAGGAAGTATATCGAGACCGTCAAATGGAGATCCAGGCTGCTATTATTCGGGTAATGAAGTCACGGAAAAAGATAAGACATGTGGAACTAGTCCAGGAAACGATAGACTTGATTAAGAATCGTGGTGTTCCTGATGTTCAGGATATTAAGAAGAATATTGAGAAGTTATTGGAGCGAGATTATCTTGAACGTGTTGATGATTCCGATACGTATATATATGCATGAGGAGAACATTTCATGGTATTTGTTTAGTTATTGTATAAAGCTTATATTTATTAGCATATTTATTAGCATTCCCCTGATTGTAGGGTCGGAGCTCTGCATACTATATTATGAACCCTCGTTTTCAGCTGGGATTGATTGACTGAGGAAGTTCTTCATCATTATTACCTCCAGCAATACTTTAGAGCTGATCCGTTGATATTAATGAGAAAATCAGACATGACATGACTATTTTGTTAAGTAAATCAACCAGTCCGTGTAGACCGAAGCTCACAAGTAACAGCGAAACTATTTGTTAAGGGTGAGCAGGTCATAGACCTCGAAGTTAGTACCGGAGCACAGAATAGAAAACCAATATAGATATACATATACATATAAACATAAACATAATTAGATTATTCAGCATCAAATATAACATAGGCATTGATAAGTATCGTTTCCAAGATACGACCTTCAATTGCCATATCCTCTACATTATTATAATCAGTAGCCATAAGAGTTGGGCCCCATACAATGGCTAAATTTCCTATCGACATACGATTATTTGCTTCCCGTTCCTGGACACGATACAAATGAAATATAAGATATCGAAGCGTTGTATAATTGGGATCGGGTAATTTATTAATAGTTGAATGAATAGCATCACGACGTTGAACATCATCATTGATTCTAGCAGCAGCCATAAAATCATTATGAAATTGTCGGGTTAATAATGGATCAGGAAGTTCTCGGAAGTAAATTTTGAGAGCACTTGCAACACTATGAATATCATTTAGATGCTTACTAGGATGAAGGAGATCTACAGAAGCAGCATCAATATCAAAAAGATGTTTGATTTCCTGGATTTGCTGGCTATTACCACTCGTGCGATAGATCCCTTCGACTTCAAGACCAAAATTATCAATAGCTTGAATACACTGGAAAACAACTCGCGGAACAGTTGCTTCTTCATAATCTAAAAGAACATCAAGTGGAGTTCCATAAGATGGCATTGAATGGGTTGTACCAGGAGGGAATTGACCAGAGGTACCAGATGTTATAGAAGGAGAAGACGATGATCCTCCAGCAGAGGAATTAGAAGGAGGACCACCAACAGCAGCAGAACCACCCCTAGGACCAGCAAGGACAATTGGAGACACTCCAGGCTTTACAGCAGAAGGTCCTATTGAACCGGAAGTGGTAGCTGGATATAGAGCTGCGATTGAACCGGAAGTGGATGTTGGATATAAAGAATTCAATGGTTCCGATGACGAAATAGGAGGAAGAACTGAACCAGCACCAGAAGGATTTGATTTAGAGATTGGTGGAGGTGGAGGTGGTTGTGATGATGTAGCATTAGAAGGCCTGGCTGTAGTACCACCAATACCATAACTGGTTGGATAAGCACCTGCCAACACCGCATGTCTTTGAAAAGTTATTAACGGCCGATTTAATTGTTTAGATTTTGGGACCGCCAAAACATAATTATATAAATCAAGTTCATTATCCACTTTAGCAGCAACTTCTCTCATGGTCAAATTTCCAGTTGCAGAACCTTTGGGTTTCAATGGAGCTACAATAAAACCTCTATTAAGGGCTAACGTTTCATGAAGATTAGCATATTTTTGTAATTGAAGAGCCATTCCTGAATCACATTCAAGAATTAAATCTTTCAATTGTTTAATTACAGCCGGACGAGATTTAGTTATTAAATCTCGTCTTGAGCTTTGAGCAATAACAACTTTTTGTTGGAAATCACCTTCAGCATTAAGTACTTTCTTTTGCAATTCTTCTTCATGTTGAGGAGTTCTAGAATGTTTAAAACCGAATTTAGTTTTTGTTGGATCACCAGTTCGAACCTTTTCATATTCTTCACATAATGATTCGTATCTTGATTTAGCCTTTTCAGCCAATTGTTCAGCTTCTAAAAGAGATTTCTCTTGACGAAGAGAAGTTTCTTTAATTGATTTTCTTGATCTTTCAACAGCTTTGGCCAAATCAGATAATTCATCATGCATAATATGCAAAGCAGCTACAAACGAATTTCCAACATCACAAGATCGTTCATTAACTTTGACTAGCTCATCCAATTGTAAAGAAAAAGTTCCTTGACGAAATTCAGGTTTTTTCAAAGAATCACGAGTATTCCGGGATAGTTTTCTTACGGAAGAAATATTTTCACTTTCTAAAATAGCCGATTTCTTAACGAAATTAGATAATTCTCTAGAAGAGATAATACTTTGTTTCAAACGAGATAATAAAGCTTGAGTTCCAATGTCAGATAGCAAGATTTCTTTTAATTTGGGATCCTCTAAAAGATAACTTGAAAAAGCTGGACTTAGACGAGAAGGTTGTGATGACGGTAGTATTGAGCCTGGACCTGGACTTGTGCTTGTGCTTGTGCTTGTGCCTGTGCTTGTGACTGTACTTATGACCGTGCCTGTGCCTGTGCCCGTGACTGTGACTGAGCCTGAGCCTGAGCCTGAGCCTGAGCCTGTGCCTGAGCCTGTGCCTGTGCCTGTGCCTGTGCCTAGTCCTGTGCCTAGTCCTGTGCCTAGTCCTGTACCTTGTCCTGAACCTGTACCAGGAGTTGGTGAGATAGAAGATGACCTTGAGTCAACACCAGTTATTGTAGCCGTTGTTGAACTAGCAGTAGTAGTCGAGTTAGAATTAGTTGAATGATTAAAACCATTAA
Source organism: Sugiyamaella castrensis (assembly GCA_030583505.1). Lineage (NCBI taxonomy): Eukaryota > Fungi > Ascomycota > Dipodascomycetes > Dipodascales > Trichomonascaceae > Sugiyamaella > Sugiyamaella castrensis. The sequence continues at coordinate 197,658 of JAJMIF010000008.1, read as the reverse complement.
TATTATTACTATTAGATTTAGGAGAGGTTGATGGATCTACTAATAATTCAGAAGGTTCATCTAGACTACTACTATTGGTAGTAGCAGTCGATGATCTAGGTCCACCACCACCAACTGATGTACTTTCACCAGATGATGAATCCATTGAGAAATTGATGAGAATCAGTTAATTAACTTTGATTGAACCCGATATATAATACACAGATACTATTCTGAGACCAAGATAAGAGAAGAGGATACTGTACCTGCTTCCTATTTAACACCTAATCTGTTTAACGCGTTTCGATAGTAGCTATACCTCCAGAACTGAGAATAGTGAGTGAATGAGTGAGTGGGTAGTAATGTCTATAGGACTAAATATCCAAATAATTTACAAAACCTGAAAAATACTAAAGAAACAAGGGGGCCTTAAACCCTTCTTTGTCATTTAACTTTGCCTCCTTAAACAAAAACAATTGAGTTAAAGTTTATCGAATGAAAGACGACGATAAAAGCGACTACTGTGGCTCAAGAGAGACCAGTAAATGAGTGACGAGTGGCATCACCAAAATTTCCGCGGGAGACGTGACCTTTATAGGGTACATGGAAATAATATTCTTTTATAGGTTATTATGAGCACCGTAATGGTATGATCAATGACGTAATGATGAAAGGTTAAAGTTACGATCACACACCATAAATTACCTAAACTGGATTGGTTTTTATTTTATTTCCTATATCCTTGAATCCGGAGGGTCTGTTAATGATTAATCTCGAACGAAGCGAGCCGCCGGAGCTCCACACGGTCTCCACGCTGACTCCACCGCTGCTGCCGTATAGCGAGTTTGGGGCAGTGTGTAAGTTACTACTGTATTATTAAGCATAACACAAAATTTAAAAATTGCGTTCTTAACCACTGTGCAATCTCTGTTTAATTCTAATTCTATATTTAGCGTTGGACTGTGCTGGGGTAGCTCGCCGGGGCCACAGACCCCAGTGCTTCCTCAACGTTCCATCAAAACCCTAATAATATATCATTTTGTCAGTTTATATTTTCTTATCATTCGTTTATTTCTTTTCTTATCATTGGTTCATTTGTTTTCTTCTTATTATATACATATAACTATAACTTTGAATTTTGTCTTTATTTGATAGCTTGCACGGACTGCTATTGATGCTTTTCAGAAACAAGTATTGGATACTACTACTGGATTCAATCTGGAATTCCTGTTAGATAATCTGTTCTAACATGGTTGTAGCCCGGCCTATTTCTAACTGTTAGCAGTGTGGCTTTTCTAGCATCCCCCACCCCCATGCATTAATTGGGCCCCCAAACTCGCGTTCAGACGCACCTTGATAACACGTAATTCGTGTTTGTACGTAAATTTTTGTCTTGACCTTATTCTTAAGCGCTTATCTCGTTATTACACTATTAAAGTAAATGTTTTTACTTAACCAGTGTAAAAGCGAAGCAGAAACTTCACCAGATGATTAATCTTTAGCTGTTATTTATCCCAACGATGGTAGGCACCTTATACACACACCCCATTGAATCGCACCGGCCCGCACCGGCTGGGGCTGTGCCTGTGCCACAGTGCCTTAGACCCCGTTGTTCGCGCTTCTCTAGATTGACTCGAACCCCCTTACCGCTAACACATTACCACCAACGGAGCATCTACGCGACCACCTCAGCCGCCGGAGGCTGGAAGAACCTACGTTTACCGCGCACACAATCACGGGCCCTGTTTTTTTTTTTTTTTTTATCTTCGCTGATGAGGTTATGCGGGATGCAGATATCATTTTCCTATTCAGTTAAAAATTACTATACCCTTATCAATGAAGCAGTAAGAACCACCACATATATCCAAAAAGAATGAATATAATTGATATCAGAAAAGACGAAACAGATATACATATTAACAGAGAATGAATTGGGAAAATATAATAGGAGTAATATTTAGAGACGGAATGATGAGATACAGCCCGGCTTTGTGGGTAGGTGGTTAATTTGAGCCAAAAAAATATCAAACTCGTCGTCGGTCAGGCATTCAGTCAGCCAATCAGTCAGTCAGTTATTCAGTTATTCATTTATTCAGTCTGTCAGTCAGTCAATCAGTTATTCAGTCTGTCAGCCAGCTAGTCTGCTAGTCTGCTAGTCAGCCAGCTAGTCAGTCAGTCAGCTAGTCAGCCACCAGTCAACCAGTCAACAAGTCAATCAATCGGTCACTCAGTCCTCCGATCAATCAGCCGGTCAGCCAGTTTGCCCGTCGTAAGTAACGGTCCCTCATTAAAACTTGCATAATCACTGCAATCCTAACCCTGATCTACTCCGATAAGAGCAGAAATCGCTTAAAATGGACTTTTGGTGGTCAGCTCATATGAAGGTGGTGGTGTCTTTATATAAAAGGACCTTTAACCCCACCCGCAACTTTCCATTACTCTTATCATCTTGTTCTCATAAATCAATTAACTTTTATGAGTAGTTGGAGAAAATAAAATCAATTGGAGAGAATAAATATAGGAAAGAGTGAAGATTGACATAAATTAACCAGGATTCTTCCTTGTTGATTTGATTTGATTTGATTTGACTTGACTTATTTGATTAATTTGAATTTTATCTTTTTTGGTTTGAGAACTATGCCTAAGCAATACTTTCGATTCCACCCGATAAGGGTGTCAACTTCCACTACTGCGTCTAGTTCAGAAAAAATTCACTCTTCCGCTATAAATGACCATTGGCTAGATATTTTTCATACTCATAGTCCTGCAACTGCTCGGGAGCTTGTTCGGCGATGGTTATATGCAAGTGGTTATGCTAGTAATGGTGAGAGTGGTGATTTAGCTAATAATATCTCTAATAGTAGGGGTAGTAGCTCTGGTGGTAGAGGCGGAATTGGTGGAAATAAGGGTGTTAGCGTTGGTGGAGGTGGCGTTGATGGTTCTCACCAAAGGTCTCCTCATTTTGGCCCAAGTTGTTTTGCATCTTGGCACAAATGGTCAATTCACCCAGATATGGTGGCCAATCAATCTCAAAATACCAAATGCAATTCTTCTACAAAGAATAGTGAAGATAGTGATGGATATTGGTTGAGGTATAGTTTTGGTGATGGAAGTCTTCGTCGTTTGAGAGAAGAACAAGAATCATATCGACGAGAGAATGAACAGAAGATTGAAAAGGAAAAGGAAAAAGAAAAGGAAAAGGAACAAGCTAAGGGGATTTTCAATAAAAACATTAATGACAATGACAATGAAGATGTAACAATTGATTTAATTTCCTTGAAAAGAAAACCTAAGAAAAGGCAACAATCAGAAATTAGGTCGGATTCTGGTTTTAAAATTGAAGAGAACAATTCTTCTACTTCCACCCCTAAGGAACCAGTAGAATCAACTACGACAGGTGGGAATGATCCGAACAGGAGGAAGAAAAATAAGAATAAGTATCGATTAGAACAACAGTATAATGAAGCCAACAATCCAGTTTCTGGAATTAGCAAAATTTCCGATCAACAGAATCAAAAAGTGGTTTCTGAGGACAGTTCGTCCTCAAATACTGAGAAGTACCGTCAACAGATAAAAGTACCCACTCAATCTATTGATGATTTTGATACTAGTCCACTTGAATGGTCTCGAGAGGCAGATTCCAAGGTATTGACTCAAGAAATCAAATCTGATGATGCGGCATCGTCACCTTCGTCGTCGCCTTCGTCGTCGCCTTCGTCATCGTTACCTCGTCATACTTCTACTATTGATGCATCTAAGAATATACCTTTGGATGTTGAACATTCTATTCCAATTTTTAATCAGCAGCAGCAACAGCAGCATCCTGAAGAAAAGTCACAATCACCGTCTCCATTGGACAGTGAAAAGCTTGCCACAGACACATTTTCTCCTGTTGAGAGCGCTACTGAAGCCAGTTCTGCTAAACAAGTTGATAGTGTTAACGCCAACGCCACACAAAATTTGAAGGATAATTTGATCCGAGGACTTCAGCTTCAAGAAAAATATAACAATGGTTCATTGGAAGATTTTGAGAAATTGTTGTCATTAGCAGAAGCTACTTCTGGATCATGGCAAATTAAACCAAAGCCTTCTTCTACTATCACTTCTTCTACTTCTTCTTCACAGAAATCAGGTCCCCAATCCGAGGTTTTGTCTAGTAAAGTTTCAAAAAATGATCTTGATGTTGGTGAATTGCTTCCTAATGATATCCGTGCCAAATATCCCTCAACCGCTTCTGTAACGAATTCTGGAGGAGATAGTCACAATAAGGTATCGTCATCAACTGAAGCAACTACTAATACTACTAATACTGCTTCTCCTACTTCAACATCGTCATCGGCTACTACTGATGCTTCTCCTACTTCAACATCCCCTCTTGAACCACAGGATTTGAGACATCTTGAAGATGTATTGAAAGAAGTTAAAGCTGATGAAGACAAACACAGTGAAGAAATGTTCAGAATTCAGAATGCCTTTGACTATTCCAAATCAGTTACTTCAAAACAACCTCGTTCTATTGCTTCTGGTAACTTTTTCACTCCTGTTCAAACCAAGATCAGCCAGAAACCAAAAAGTTTTGAATACATTATTGTAACACCTAATCAGAAGTTCATTCGTACTAAGACTTTGCCGTTCAAGGATGATAATCCTCGTCGCGATTTGTTTTCTGCGTTATCGGAAATGCCTGATCCTGCCAGATATGTGAAGACTATTACCAAGCTTGAAAAAGCTAATTGGAAATGTATTGGTGGTGGAGGACCAGGAAAATTGCTGGTATTTGAACGTGAATATAACTCATTGAAGAGATTTAGTCGATTGTTGTTTAAGATGACTGGTTCAATTGTTGGAATTATTACAGTTGTTTCTATAATTGCAGTAATGGTGGAAAGTCCTTTTGCGACAATTTAAGGAAACATAAAAATATATTGCTCTTTTTATGAGATAGGCGGAAATGATTAAAAAGAAGATCTATATATACGTATGCATAAGAAAATATATTAATTCACTACTACTCTCATTTAGCTCGGAACGAATGAGGTCAGTAGAGCTGTGGGCCAAATTTCAGGGAATTAGACCTACGCCTCTAGTTTCTGAAAAAGGAACACTGATCATATATTATATTATCTATGAAGTCATTCCATCGTTACGACCAACAATTCCACCATCTTTAAGAACTCGAATAAATGAAATAGCATTAAGCCCACCCTGTGTTCCATTCCATTGTCTAAGTGCAGTTACAGTCTTGTCATCAAGTAAATCTGGAATTGTATATCCAGATTTAGTATATTCTGACAGATCTTGATCAAATTTCATTTGAAGGTTATCTTGCCGAGTAGATGCTGGTCGACCCGGTCTTCGGCTTTCTTTCAATTTATTAAGTTCATCCTCATCCCGTGATATATATCTTAAGAGTTAGCAATTTCCAGACTCCATAGCTCTGGGTTCTGGAGAAGTCGATCTAGCGAGTCATGGTAATAAATATTTCAGCAAAACTTACGCCTGAATCATGACTTCAATATCTTCTAACGAATAACATGGTTTGTCATCTAATGAAACTGCTTCTTTGAAGTATTTTACTCGAAGTACTAAAAAGGTATTGTTAGAACAATTAAAATCCAACTATCGCTGGTTATTACTAGATTTAATAGACCCCATCTTCGACTGGCCACGTCAGATCATTAGTAGTATTATCACTACGAATAATCAAAACCTACAATTTCCTTCTTTGGCATGTATTCTTTTAGATCTGTCTTTGGCCAATTTTACACTTCTTAACGATGCTCGAGTTAATTGTTTGAATTTTCGGCCCTTGGGGTGCACCGCACCAGTACTACTAGATACTTTCTTTTGTACTTTACTAAGACTCTTTGCAATAGGCATAATGAATAATGAAAATGAAAATGCTAATGTAAAAATATAGAAAAGATTTCCAGATGTCTTTCTAAATATCTTTCTATCTTATTAATATTTAGAAAAGATTTCCAGATGTCTTTCTAATATCTTTCTAATATCTTTCTAATATCTTTCTATCTTATCAATATTTAGATCTTATCGAAGATCTCTAAAATATTTTTTTTGTACGGCTGTTTGTAATTTTTTTTAGTGAAATGAGTTAGGCCTTTTTGGGACATTAATTTTGGTAAACGGTCGGACTCATCCGTAGACGTACCGGATCCTATTTAACATAATGCGGGTCTTACTGTCGCGATGTGTTGGTGAATAAAGTTGACCTTTTCTAGGTGCATAGACAGACTTTTTGATGTTTGTCAATTTTTTGGAGCTAAACAACGGCTAGCATGCCCTAAATCGCCGAGGCTGAGATAACATCTATTGAAGAAGTAGTCAAATTCTGTTCCGATTTTGATTATTGTATTACCTCTATTTTGCTATCATACCAGTAACTTATTAAGTTACCTTTCTACTGTAACTACTACTGTAACACCTTTCTGTTACTATTATAACTTACAACTACTGTACTACTTCTGTACTAACATGGTTACTTACTATACTACTGTATTATCTCGGAACAGCTATGCTACCAAGATATTACTTATGTTATGAATATCAGTGACAATCAGATTTTATTCGGCTAACAAACAACATGCTTCAAATATCTGAAATCTTTTCTTTCCACTATGATTTATATCTTAAGCATAGTTGATTCGGAGATTAGTATACAAATAAGAGGATTTAGATCTGCAGGTAAGATCAGCTCCGTTAAACTGCAGAAGATCTACACAGAAAGGACCCTTGTTCCCAGTCCCTGCTTCCAAATTCGTCAAGCATGATTTCTTAGAAAACAGAAGGATACTTCCTAATCCATCTGCTTAAGGGGACCAAGGGATGGAATTTTGCCCAACGCATATCTATCTGTCACCCATCAGGTGCCCAGCTTAGAATACTAAAGGCTGGCTCTGGCTCATGACCTGAATCTAGCTAGCCGGATATCATAAATAAAACTATGACGGCATGGACCGAGATCGCACGCGGTTTTGCTTCCGGCGTCTGTGGCTGCTGCGTTCTCACTTCGCTGGAGAGTTTTAAGGGGACGATGGTTCAAGGGGACGATGGCTCTAGCAAGCAGAGGAGAGATCGGAGAGCTTAACAGTGGGGATATATATTTCACGTTAACTTAACTTTGGGTTTTTCAGCGGTTCTGGAATAATAACCTAACATCTAACTCAATTAAGGAAGCCGCCCTGGTCACAGTATACGTACATGTACGTGTTAGCGCGGTAACTTTTTTGTTAATGTCGGCCGGCCACGACAGAGAAACACGGCTGATTTCTCGTCTCAGTCGTTCATCACCTTATCTTGCTTTTTATATGACATCTTCCCTCTTTCTCCCTCTCTCTTCTAACACACCTCCCATTTTCAAGAGACACGGGCCTAAATAACATTGTAAGTAGAAGTACAAGAAGGGATATGAAGAGGTGATATGGAAGTGGAACAACATATGGATAAGTTGAGGTGGATTATTGGAATTGAATTTTTGGAAAAAAAGAGAAAAAGAAAGATTTTAAGAAAGCATCGTTATCGTCTTTATCGTCACTATTGTGATTGTGATTGTGATTGTGATTGTGATTGTGATTGTGATTGTGATTGTGATTGTGATTGTGATTGTGATTGTGATTGTGATTGTGATTGTGATTGTGATTGTGATCGTCATCATCATCGTCATCGTCATCATCATCATCATCATCATCGTAATTGTCATCATCATCATCATCATCGTAATTGTCATCATCATCGTAATTGTCATCATCATTATCTTATCGTTGTCTTATCGTCATCATCACCGTTTTATCCATCGTCATCATCATCACTATCATCATCATCATAGATTCAGTTGGAATCAAATCAATAAATTCGGTAATTCGAAGGAATCAAATTTATTTGAAATAGACAGAATTTCGAAAGCTTTGAGAAAGAATAGACTCGAAACTCCCATCGAGGTAAGGAACTAGCACGCAACAAGACGATCAAAAACGACACCAAGATGATGATTATATGACATGATTATATATGTACACATTGGGGATCAATTTCGAATTTCTTCTTTCTCTTAAATATCACATATCCCCTTCCTTCACATTTTTAGAGATTCTATTCTAACAATATATACACAGATTTTGTCTTCCTATTTTATCATGCCTAAATACTCCCCGGAACAACTTCTATTGTTGGCTCAAAGTAATCTTGTGAAGCCTCCTCCATTTATTTTCAGTGAAATTGGGACAATCCATAGGTAAGCAGCTAATAGACATACGTTCTATATAAGAGCCTACAGATCGAATTCAAAATCTCTCGAGGAATCCAGCTTCTATCTCCTGGCTGAAACTTAACGTTCATTCCTCTTCGATCGAATGGATTTTAGTCTTGTGATTTGTCCTCATCGCGCGCGGCAACCGCCCACCACTTCACCCCGCATAATCTAGCCGCACGAGCCGCACATATTCGGTGACGATCATTCAGCAGCTAAACACGATTCTATCTTTATGATTAGGAATCCTTCTCCTAACTGTAGGATATTGCCGAAATGCAGCGAGAATTAGGAATCTGGCGATTCTAGGGACTACTAACTTTTACTAACATAACTAGTACCCATCACTCAAAATTCGATTCTAAGTCTTTACGGCACGAAGATTCTGATGGAGGAAAAGGAGTAAGAAGAGAAAGAGGTGAGCAGTTTAAGAAAACAGATTCGAATTCAAATTCAAATCAATCAGATGAAGGGAATGACGGTGATGATGATGGCACCTCTGATTCTGATGACTCATCGGATTCTCATTTGGATGAATTGACTTCTCGATATTTTTTGCAACGATCGAATTTAAATAAGAAGCTTCATTTAGGTCAATCGGATTCTTCTTTGATAGCCTCACATGGTGTACCATTGAAATATGCTGCTGCAGTTGCCGCTTCAGCTGCCGTTGCTGCTTCTCCTCCAACTGGTGGTCATCATCATCATATTCCAAAGTATCATTCAAAGGGCAGATCCAGCTCTGGAACATATGGATTTTCGGGAAGTGCGTCATTAGCGTCGCAGACCACTTCCACTTCTTCTGCTGTTGATGATGATGGAGGAGAAGGTTGGATTAGTGTTGGTCCTAAACATCATGGCCATTTGTCGAATCACGGTGGTGGTAGTAGTGGTATTGGCAGTGGTCACACTAATAATACTAGTCATCAGAACAATAAACATCATCATCATGATGGAAATTCTGCTCCTCGGCGAAGTTTTGGACCGGATTTATCTGGGGAACGCCGCAAGTTTCATCAGGGTTTACATCGAAAAGGAGGCGATTTTCGTGATGGACGTGATGCACAACATAAACCTATGTTAAGACGTAATAGTCAATCTGCCGCAATATCAACTAGTACTGCTGGTGGCAGTATTCCTGAATGGGGTAATACAATTGAATCTGGTAGTTTCAACGATTTCGGGGATATTTCTGCCGTTGGATCACAAAAGGCCGCGAAGGAATTTGAAGCATGGAAATTGTCCATGAACAAGAAGAAGGACGGTGACAAAGAAGTTGATGAAGAAGAAGTTACTGTCGAAGATGACTCTGATGTTTTTGCTATTGGCGGCGGTGGTGGTGGTAGCTCTATTGGTAGAAAAGTTTCAGGTGTTTCGTCAACTTCGGAACCTGAAACATATACTGATATATATTCTGTTCGTGGAGGAATTGCTGGTGGTACTAGTGCTCTTAGTAGTAGTGCTGCTTCTTCTGTTACTGAAGAATCGAGATTCTGTCATTTTTTCCAAACTGGAACTAATAATAGTCAACCCAATTCTCAAACTCAATCTCCTCGTGTTCAAATCCAACCACTTTCAAGTCCTCAATCAATTCCTCCTTCTGGGATTTCCTCACCGTCTGTTAGTATACCTATCCCATCTTCTCAGCCTCAACAACTGCCAAGTGGATTACAACAACAGATACCTCAACAAGTTTTTAATGTCCCACCTGGAGGAGGTAGTGGTGTTTATTTAAATATGCATCCTCCTCCTCCTCCTCCAGGACAATGGGCACCTGTTCCTTCAGGATTTCTACCTGGACTACCTCCTTTATCTATGCATAATTTGCCACCACCTCCTCCTGAATTTATTGAAAGATTCAATAAAGGTGAAGTTCCCCTTCCTCCAGGAATGATTCCTTCTGGTGGCCCTTTACCTCCTGAATGGTTTGTTCCACCAACTGCCCAGCTCCATCATCCCACTTCGGGCTACCAGGATCATCCTCCCCAATAGGTATTTTTTTGGTGGAAGTATTCTATTTATTAATACTTTGATATAAACAAAGTAATTAAAGGACTTAAGATACAAACTTAAAATTCCGTTCTAGCCGAACTGCCGGAGAGATCCTTTCTCGGACCGCACGGCACGTTTTGCTCGAGAATCTATGGATTTCTCTGTTTCTCTGGTGGCTGAGATGCAGTCCGAGACTCCTTGTTTCACTCTAGGCTCAGAGAGTTGTTATCCTGAGGCCTTCAGGCTCGGAATTCTGTTATTCCCAGACTTTCAGGTTCTGAGTGCTATATGATCTCTATTCTCTTAACGGCATGCAAGGGGCATGTACTTCTAGATAAGGATAAGGGTACATATAGTATGCATTATATTTTCCAGAGAAATATTCGATTAACAGATACATAACATGATTTCTCTACATAATCGGACCAGGTCTTTCTTTAATATATCTTGTTTTACTTTGGAGAATATTTTGGAGAATTCTGGGTCGGTATAAATTGGTTTTATAGATTTGGCTTATAGAATAGAGGAAGTGCAGAAACAATCTCTTCAGTTTTCAACAATGATTTCCTCAATGAAAAGTTGCCAATTAGTGTTGATTGCAAGTACCAATAAACCTTTAATAGGTGGTTTCCGTAGTAGAGTTCGATTGTTAAGGAGTTTTTCAAGGTCGGAAAAGTTCATGCCGATTCAGAATCGATCTTTTTATTGTTCAAACTATTCTAGTAACAGTGATAACACCTCTGGGAAATCTGTCAGACAAAACCCTTCAAAATCAAATAAACTAGCAGCTCAACCAGGTTTAAGACATGTCCCTGTTGGAGTCCAGAAGGGTTTATCTGTAAATACCAATAGTAATCCTTCTCGGAAATCAGGTTTAGAACTGGATCATAACAGCCCATATTATCAGAGCGGATTTGGTTCTGGAACAGTTAAAACTTGTACTACTGCATCTACATGTGAACATTATGACCTGGCTACAGCGGTTGATCTACTTTATAAACTAGGATTGAGATCTGCTACTATTCTATTACCGGGAGAAATGGTTCATGTCAAGTATCCATTTGGAGCAGGAAAAGTAGCTGATGTACTTGTATTATCTAATGGTACAGTTGTAGCTTGGGGAATGAATGAAAGTGAAGTTATTGATCAAGTTGTACCAGCATTAGAACTTGCTGAGGTTCGTCCATATAAAGTTGCTGAAACTGAAGATATGGATTATATTGAGGAAGATAATGGTAATGAAACAGTTGTATCAGGAGAAATATTAGAACAGCATGAATCTTATGATCAGCAGCAGATATCAACAGCAGCTACTACCAATGGTACTGCTACTAATACTGGTAGAACTGATAAAGAGAACCAGCATCAACGACAGCCAGAACATTCAACAATAGTAAATAACAACCCATCTAATACTTCTTCTACCACTGGCTCTTCTTCTATGGTTGGTGATGTTATTTATATTCGTGGTGAGGATTCTACCTCTCGATTATTAGATAAAGCAGCATTTTCATCTGGATTGGCTAGAAATACAAAATTAGCAGCTCTAGAGATTTCATTAGATAACTATATCAAATCTATTAAGGCATTATCTGATAGTTTAGCTACTGGAAGGAAGATTGAACTTCGGGGTAGTGAAGTTCTCAAGATCACAGGTCGCTTGTTACAAATTCGAGGACATCTTAATTTATATTCTGAACTTATTGAAACCCCTGATCTTTATTGGTCTGAACCTCATCTTGAATCATTATATACGCTAATTTCTCGGAAACTAGATGTGACACCAAGAATTGCTATTCTTAACAAACGACTTGATTATGCTAGTGAATTAGTGGGTATTCTTAAAACTCATATCAGTGAAGAACAAAGCACTCGATTAGAATGGATGATCGTTATTCTGATTACTGTTGAAGTGTGTTTTGAAATTGTTCATTTTATCGAGAAGTATTGGCCAATATCTCGTTTTTAAGTTACACAACTGTTAAATCAGTTATATTTTTGTATATATTTAATGCTGTCGCTGGCTATAGATAGCTTACATAGACAATAAATGATTATCAATCAATTAATGCTGTTATTACAATGTGTTTGGTTAATTAATCTGTAGTGTGGGTACTCTCTTCATCTCGGATAATCATTTCTGGTGTGGTGCATAAGAAAGATAGTTAAATAACATTTAGAACTTTCAGCTGAAATGCTGCCAAAGTAAATGGTATCTATTTAAAGATTGATAGAGGGGTGGTGGTGCAGGTGCACAGACTGTTTCACCGCGGTTCACGAAGTAAGACAAATATCAAGATAACTGGATAAATGATTAACAGACTTGAGGCGGAGAGATCGGGTTTCGGATTTGTTTCTTAGTAACTTCTTACTAAGTTAACCTTCTCTGTCTTTAATGATATCGTTTATTTGTCTTCGGCTGGGAATGCTAATATCAGTCCTTGTCCTTGTCTGCGTCCTGAGTCGGAACTCCGCCAATATCTCTGGCTCTCTTTAGATTTAAGATTTGTCCAGCTTGGATATTGGAACTGTTAAAGCTATCTTATATGTTGTAAATTTCGTGTATGCAGTGCGAATTACATTCTTCTCAACGTATCTGGTTCAGACCCATGGTTTAGGTCATCAGAACTTGTGAGAGCCCAAGCACTCTCTACTCACGATAGATCCCCGCTTCGTCAACAACATCTTCAAATTCCATTTACATAATCCAAGTCAATTCTTAACATCTTATTGCTAACTCTTCTGAGTCTTGTCAACCAGGATCCCTTCATCTGTATCCAAGCCGGAGACACACAGGGTCCGTGAGTTGGACACGTAATCTGTATACAGATTTTAAGGGTCCGGAGAAGAAAGGGGAGACGCTTAAATGTAGTAGCGAAATGGCATGGTGGGGTTCTGCAGCCATCCGCCAGAAGCAGATATGGCCACCTATCCGCCCCCCTGATTCGAATAGATAAAGGTCTTTATTATCATTTATCTATTACTGGATTACACGATTAGATGGATTAGTAACCATTAGTTATCGAAGGGACCCCGGAATTATGTTTTAGCGGTAAATTGTTAGTGCTTGATATAAATACAGCGCGGGGTAAGAAAATAAAGATGAGCTTGTCTCAAAACAGTGAAGGGGAGGGGGAGTCTATATATGCTGTTATCGGATTTTAATAAACACGTACTGTATGTGGTTTTTGGTGCTTTCCCTCATTGGGTATTATAGTAAAACGTCATAATAGTGAATGCTGATATAAGAATAAATATTTTAAAAAAAAATGAAGATTTGTTCGGTAAGTTAAAGTTAACAACTTAATCGTTAAGGGGATGATGACTCGAACATATCTTCTCCGTTGTGGGTAAATATAAATTTGCTCGGTTAGTTAACTACATACGAAGAACGAGCTCTAGTATTCAACAGTCTGTACGACGGAGAAAGGGCATTGGACGACCACTGGTGGCTACCAAGCTTCATGCACGGACCAACCAGATCTGATCTAAGTTATAACAGATCGTTAAGGCCAACGCAAGGCCAACGCTAATAACCCAATCCGGTAACATCCCCATGATTATTATGCAAATCCCGCCCATGAAAATTAAATAGAGGGTGCCTAAGAAAAAATGATTCTGAATCCCCTGCTGGGGTCTGTTGTATTATCACTTTGATTCAGTTCTCCTCTTTCTCTCACCATTCGTTTTCCTCCAGGGTGGGTATTAATTCTTTTTTTTTCATCCGTTAGTGCTATGCTATGTAAGACCTGGAGAAACTGCGGGGTATATATGTGATAATCTATTGTTTATCAAATCCGATAACGTTACCGATTATAATCTAGGTCTAGGCTTATGTATATTAGATATATATAGACCTTGTCCTGTTCATCTGGTATAATTTTTTTTCTTATGAACGAGACGAAGAGAGGCAAGAGTCAGAAGTGTAGTACGAAAAGATTTTCATTTGATTTTCGGATTTGATTTTTTGGATTTTTTGCTTTTTTTTTTGGATTTTTTTGGACTCTTTCTTAGATTGTTTTCAGGATTGTTTTTGGCTTTTCAGCATATAACGACGACTTTTTAGAAAATGGATATTAGAGAAAAAATGTTTTCTAAAAATTTGGAAATTGTTGAAGATGTTAGTAAAGAAGATTCATCTATATCATCACTTGAAAAACCCAACTATGATGTCAATACTAAACCCTTGAAATATTCAAAGGATAACCAAATCCTTCTTGAGCCTCAACCTGCAGATGATATTAATGACCCTTTCAATTGGAGCCAAACAAGAAAAAATATCATCCTACTTATTATATCATTCACTGCTTTTCTTCCTGATTATGGTAGTGCTACTGGTGCAGTCACCTTGATCCCACAATCGGCAGAATGGAATATCCCAGAAACAACTGTAAATCATTCTCAAGTCGGGAATGTGTTTATGTTAGGAGCTGGCGGTCTATTTGTATCAGTCTCTGGTGCTTATTTTGGTAGATTACCTACATTATTCTGGTTTCTTGTCATGGCATTATGGACTGCTATTTGGTGTGCTGGTGCCACTACTTTTAATCAATTCATGGCTGCTAGAATTCTTAATGGATTCTTTTCAACCGTTACTCAATCTGGCGGACTAATGTTCATTGAAGATTTATTCTTTAATCATGAACATCCAAGGAAAATTAATATTTATTGTGGTTTCATTATTTTAAGTCCATATTTTGGTCCTTTATTTACTGCGTTTATAACCAGTACTCAGAAATGGCAATGGGCATTTGGTTTATATTCAGCAATGACCGGTTTAGCTTTCATTTTATCGATTTTATTTGTTGACGAAACTTATTATGATAGAAGAATACCTATTGAGCAGCAGCCTGTTAGAAAATCTAGATTCCTTAGAATTATTGGTGTTGAACAGTATAAAAGTCGACATCTTAGAAATACTTTTAAACAAGCAGTTATGCGACCTATTAGAGTTATTCTGAAACCAACTGTTTTTCTTGTTTCATTTTATTATTTGATCACTTTTGCATGGGTTGTTGGTATTAATACCACCTTATCGATATTCTTAACTGCTGAATATGATTTTGGATTAAAACAAATAGGATTTTTTTATTTCACTCCAGTTGTAGCTGCTATTATTGGTGAAACTGCTGGTCATTGGTTACATGATGCTATTGCAAATATTTATATGAAATATCATGATGGCAAATTTTTTCCTGAAGTCAGATTAATAGCTGTTTTCATAGCAGGACCATTTGTTGTATCTGGTCCTATTTTAATGGGGTTTGCTCTTGATAGACATTATCATTTTATGTTGACGTCGCTTGGATGGGGATTATATGTTGTTGGTATAATGATTTTAACTACTGCGTTAAATGCTTATAATTTAGATTGTTATCCAATGGCAAGTGCTGAATTAGCTACATGGCTTAATTTTTCGAGAACAACTGCTGGATTTATTGTCAGCTATTTCATGGTTGAATGGGTTGAAAAGCTTGGTGCTATAGCGGCTTTTGGTACAATGTCAGGAATTTGTGGAGCAGGACTTTTGATAATTCTTTTTCTGTTTATATTTGGTGAAAGAGCACGACAATGGTCTGGTCCTTTGAACTTTGCTACTAATTGATGTATGTATGTAATGAGATTATTCTAATTTAATTTTGGATTTATAAGAATAGGGACGAACAGAATTTTTTCTGTTCTTAATTGAGGATCAGATAATTTCAGAGGGCAGAGATGATGTGACAGGTTGTGTGTGCTAAGGATGAGTCACCTGGTCAACTAAGTTATATAGCCAGAACTTATGAGCCAATTAGGGATTCCTGATTGAGACTAACCTGAATCCCCTCGATTCTTTAAATTTTCCTTTTTTTTTTTTTTCAACGTTCCTATGAAATAGTCAGGGTTGTTATATGGTCGATGATCTATAGATAGGCAACTATAATTTCGCTAGAATAAATTGCTATTCATAAAGTTTTCTTCCTTTCGGTAGCTATAGGTCGGTATTCCGGAGTGTGATCGACGTGTGTTCGAACAACCGCTTCTGGTCTCTGGTCTGAAGCTTCGGCGCCTTTAGCTGTTTAGTCGTTTGACGTTTGTACAACGAGATCGTAGCTGTTGGCAAACCCCATAAACCTCATTGGTCTCTTCGCTCGTTTATATTTGAGCTGTGGTACAAAAAATATTCATATTCATTTTATATAACATTTCTAAATAGACAACTAATCCTTCCATAAAGTAAGCTTTCCTCTCTCTAAAGAGTCGCCATTACTTTGAAAACTCAGAGAACTCAAAAAGCTGTTGAGATCCAACTGGTCGCTGAAATCAGCATCTTTCGCCACAATTCCACTCTGAGCACTAAATGTTGACACAGATGCACCACTGCCAGACCTTTCCCTGGTTCCCATATTATCTTGTCTAATAGAAGGAGTTGGTGTCGGATTACCATTTAAAGCTCCAGATACTACTCGTCGAAGATCATTAACCCGAGGAGAAAACTCTCGTCTGAAATCTGAAGTACCAGTACCAGGAGGCAAGCCACCAGACGTTCCACTCACATTTCTCACACCAACGGCATTTGTGTTAAGAGCCACCCGATACTTATTGACGTTATTAATATTATTGATATTTTGGCTGCTTGGTGAATAATGTAGCGAAATATCGCTACCCTTGAGTTGCTTAAGAGAGCGAGCTTTTGAAAGTTGAAATCCTTGAGAAACAGTTGATTCTAAATCTCCAATCTCTAAACTGTCCCCTAGTGGCCCCAATGTAAGTTGGAATAGTCTAATACGATCATCGTCTGAAAGAATTCTGTTATCAACATTGAACTCTTTTAAGAGTGCTTTTCTTGGTAATGTGCTCGTTGTAGAGGTAACACTGATATCAAACACATCAGGTTCTGCAGTACTATTTATACTATGATGAAACCCACCACGAGTAGGTACACGTATAACATTGTACCAAATATGATTTTCTTTCCGATAATTGATTTCCTTCTTTACAATCTCCAAAAACGAATCTAATGATAATGAAGATCCAATTGCAGCCAACAGACCAAGATAAAAACTCGATAAAGAAACACCCTTTGTAGTTGTGTAATCATTTAGTCCCCGTTGTTTGTTACCATGTTCAGCACCTATAGCAAGTTCCTCAAGTGACCAGATTTGGGGTAAAATTCTCACAATACTATAAAGACCCAATCGATTAATAAGTGCAACTAACACATGATACACAGCCACTAAACTCTGCGGGGCACATGCGGGTTCTCTAGCGACATTGAAAGTGGCTTGTACAAATCTGCTGATAGTTAATCTCTCGGCAACATGAAGAGAATTCGTTATGATAGGTTTCTTTTTATCAATGGTTATTAAATCACTATTAAGATATTGAATAAAAGCCGATGAGAATTCAACAACTACTGCCTGACTTTCATGAGAGAACAATGACTGCGTACCATCCCATACAGTTATTGGTGCTTTGACTAAGTTAGCAGCTTTGTTGGCAGCGACAACCGAGAGGATTGCCCTTACATCTCTAAGATCATTAACAATCAAAGATGTACTTATGGTACTGTTTATGACTTGATGTGGTTGTGATTTTGATTTTGACAGTGGTTGTGATTTTGATTTTGACAGTGATTGTGATTTTGATTTTGACAGTGATTGTGATTGTGATTGTGATTGTGATTTTGATTGTGATAGTGATTTTGACTGTGACCGTGGCAGTGACAGTGATTTTGACTGTGACAGTGGTTGGGACTGGGACTGGGACTGTGACAGTGGTTGGGACTGGGGCTGGGGCTGGGACTGTGATTGTGATTGTGTTTGTGATTGTGTTTGTGATTGTGACTGTGGTTGTGATTGTGATTGTGGCGGTAATTGTGATTGTACTGTTTGCTGTTGTTGCGGTTCTAACGAAGATGTCTCAACCGAATTCGTAGTATGGCCACCAGAACTAGCAGCTCCTCCATGGGATGATCTAGAAAGAAGTTCAGCAATCATATCTGAAACTTGATCAGCATAGTAGTTATGAGTTGCTAAAGCAGCAATAGTTCCACGTGTTGCAATAATCATATTACGAACTTGACCAGCATCCTGTGAATTAATGGTTTCATTACAAATAAATCGCTGTTGATGAGTTAATAATGATCGTAAAACATCCATGACTGATAAACCAATCATATTAACCGACGAGCTCAACAACGATCGAATAAGATGAGCCATTTTCTTCTGGGGTGGGAAATCTTCTAATTTCAAACTGACAAATTTCTCTACTAATGATGATAAAATAAGAAATCTCAATTGAACAGCGGTCCAAGTAGTAACAAGCTGTAACAGAACTGTCGACCATAAGGTTGGAGAATCTTTTTCAAGAATATAAGAAGTAACCGCTAAAGTAGCTCTACGGACTTGAACTGGAGTAGTAGTATCGAACAAGTGGATAAGAGCTTGAAGAGCAGTAAGTAAGATTTCATTTTCCTGAGTAGAATTTGAATCGTCATCGGCAAGGCCTCTCCTTTCCTGGCGGTCAGAAAATGAGATCTGATTTCTAAGATTATTAGCGGACACCTGTGAGGCAGGTCTGGTAGTTGAGGTGGTAGTAGTGGTTGTACCGGCAGCAGTGGTAGTGGTAGTAGAACTAGTAGATGTGATAATACCGGTTGAAGAAGTGGAGGTGGTGGTAGTGGAAGTTGTAGTGCCTGCTGCACCAGTAGTAGAAGATGTCTTAACTGGTGGAGCCTGTCTACCATTACCATTACCATTATTTTCATTATTTTCTTCCTCCTCTTCTTCCTCTTCTTCTTGTTCTTCTTCCTCTTCTTCTTGTTCCTCTTCTTCTTCTTCTTCCTTCTCCTCAAAATAATCATCATCATAATCATAATCATCATCACCATCACCATCACCATCGCCATCATCTATTGGTGGCTGCTGCGGTATAGACATAACAATGCTTTTACGCTTCTTCTCATTCACAACACCATCATTATTAGATAACCCAGAATTAAAATTCATCTCAACTAATTGTTCTTGAAGAGCTATTAAAGAAGATCCATTTGAATCTTGAGCCAATTTCAAAGTTGATAATATAGTTGGTAAAATAGTATTAATCTCATTTTGTCCAACTCTTGTTGATAAAGCAGTAGATGATGCCACTGATTTAGCCGCTTCAGTAGCTAGTTGTTGCCACTGTAAATCACCAGAAGATGTAGTAGCAGTCCGATTAGCAAGATTAACAAATTGTAATACTAAAGCATGGAACGCCTTGACATAATCAGAATCTCCAGCAAATAAATCACCATTATGATATTTTGAAAATGTAGCAAACACTTTACCAGCAGTTTGAGATAAAAGAATATCAGCTCTAGGTAAAACTGTTAATAAAATACTAACAACATAAGGAGCAAATAGATTCAAATCATCAGGACATCTCTCAATTAAAGCATTAACGATTTCCAGCGTAACTTGAACATTACCAAACTTATCACGAGAAATATCTTTGTGAGTGGATTTTTCTAAAAAAGTAGCCACTTTAGTCAATTTCATTCTTCTTGTTGATACGTAATATAATAAATAAGACAATTCCGAGGCATTAGGTCTTTTGTCAACACCTTTCCCACCAGGTGGGTAACATTGTCTTATAAGTTTTTGATGTTTAGGAGCGATTTTATTTCGAATCATTTTAGGTATCAGATTGAATAAGACTTTTCCTACAAATGAATTGTTATTTTTAATTAGAAGGTCATTAAGTGCTGGAAAATATTTGAATGATGCTGATGCTGATGCTGATGATGATGATGGTGTTGAAGGATAATGAAGGTGATGGTGAGGATGGTGAGGATGGTGATGATGATGGTGAACAATAGAATGAGCTGCTGATTGAGAAGACGACAATGTGAAAGCTGTATCTGTTTGTTCGTTGGGTTAAAAATAATTGTAAACCCGAGAGTCAATCAAGAGCTACTAGAGATAACTTCAACTCCAACTTGAATTCCAATTCAATTCCAATTCCAATTCCAATTTCAACTCTTCCACAAAATGCAAAATATATTAGATCCTAAATGATAATGACTACAAATATGACATATGAAAAATCTAAAACCAAACAATTCTAATACAATGTCCAATGAAGAAACCAATATGTCGAATTACAATCTCAACTGATGGATGAATGACCAACTAGACTAGTAGACTTGACTTGTTCAGATGGAAAAGGTCAAGTAAATTGCACGGGGGTTTGGTTTTCATCCGAGGCCGGATACAGTGACAAAGTGGTTATTTTATTATATAAAACGCTGTTTTTGATTTTATTACTATATGTAGAACTTAACTTGAATCCCCACGAGTGATGCTGCGCCCACATAGAATCCCCACGAGTGATGCACCCACATAAGGGTGGCAGGGTGACACAGCCGGAAGCAGACGAGGGACTTGCTGTCGGTTGTGGCTTATATAAAGTATCAGTAGTATCATCCAT
Organism: Sugiyamaella castrensis; assembly: GCA_030583505.1. Taxonomy (NCBI): domain Eukaryota; kingdom Fungi; phylum Ascomycota; class Dipodascomycetes; order Dipodascales; family Trichomonascaceae; genus Sugiyamaella; species Sugiyamaella castrensis. Next base: position 176,972 of record JAJMIF010000008.1, on the reverse strand, counting down.
AATTTGTGTATATGAAGTATTTGCTCTCCCAACCCAGATTCTGGCACTGTGGCACTGACGGCGCTAGGGGCAGTTCAGTAGGTTGACTGCATGTTACTTAATAAGTTAGCTCGCGTTCACGCTAGGAGCAGTTCAGTAAGTTGACTGCATGTTACTTAATAAGTTAACTCGCGTTCGCGCTACAGTACCTGAACTCCAATTATATGGTTATATCCCAGTCATCCAGTCTGCCAGTCTTCCAGTCTTCCAGTCTTCCAGAGTTCCAGAGTTCTCATCTTCTTATTCTTAATCAGCGAATACAGGAAGTTAGGAAAGATCTATAGATTTAACATTATTCTATGGGTATCTATATTATTATTATTATTATTAAAATCTACTTCGATCCTCGCCCTCCAAAGAATAGGTGGGATACTGGATTGCTTACATAATTTCAATATACGTTTCGTTTCAGTTTCTAGAATCCATCCCTGAATTCACCACTTAAGGGCGCTGGGAAAAACCTCCTCCTGAGGCTCAAAAACCACCGCCAAAGCCTTCCTCTAGAGGATAATCATGCAGCTATAGCAGCTATATATGTATATAGCCTGTTCTCCGCACCAAAGAAAGGCTTAAAGTTAACGTAGGGTATGTACAGTATGTGTAAGTTATACGTCCGCTAGAATATATGCTCACATGACCATCACATGATCTTCACGTGCCATGTATATATCCTTTATATATTTCATTTGCTACTTTTTTGTCCATATCAATCTACCTTTCAACAAGACGACGAGTTCTTTGATTTCATTCAAAGTCTGATTTTGTTTGATTCCACTTCTAATGGCTCCAACTTATATAAAAGGTGGCGTATGGACAAACGTCGAAGATGAAATTCTTCGTGCTGCTATCTCAAAATATGGCCTTAATCAATGGGCTAGAGTTTCTTCTTTATTAGCTCGTAAGACCGCAAAACAAGCCAAAGCAAGATGGGTAGAATGGCTTGATCCATCAATTAGAAAAATCGAATGGTCTCGTGAAGAAGATGAAAAATTACTTCATCTTGCTAAAATTATGCCTACTCAATGGAGATCCATTGCTCCAATTGTAGGAAGAACTGCAACTCAATGTATTGAAAGATATCAAAAATTATTAGATGATGCTGAAAAAGGAATAACGCCAATATCACAATCTGATTTGAACTTAACCGGTATTGAAGCAGCTGGCCCAGCTATAGGTAGTGAAGTTAGACGGTTTCGTCCGGGTGATATTGATCCTACTCCAGAATCAAAGGCAGCTAGACCTGATGAAGTTGATATGGATGAAGATGAAAAAGAAATGCTTTCTGAAGCTCGAGCTCGTCTTGCTAATACTCAAGGTAAAAAAGCTAAACGTAAAGATCGAGAAAGAATGCTTGAAGAAAGTAGACGATTAGCATTATTACAAAAGCGTAGACAGCTTAAACAGGCTGGTATAAATACAAAAATTGGTCGACCAAAAAATAAAACTACTGCATTTTCGATGGATTATAATGCCGATATTCCATTTGAACATCGGCCTGCGCCAGGGTTTTATGACACTTTAGAAGAAAAATTGGATAGTTTACAATCAAAGGCTGATTTTGATCGACTTATTCTAGAAAAAGGTGTTCTTCAAAAAGAGAGTCTTAAAGATGAGAAAGATGATGATACCAAAAGGTCTGATAAAAAGAAAAGAGAGAATGATGGTGGCAATGATATAGCAGCAGCAGCAGCGGCGGCTAGAGCAGAGAAATTAAGAAAATTAAGTGAAGCAGATCAAATATCTAAACGTCGTAAGCTCATGCTTCCACCTCCTCAAGTACGAGATGATGAATTAGAACAGATCATTAAACATACTCGTAGAGGTGATCAAATGCAAAAAGCATATGCGGATGAAGAGGAAAGACCTGGTGTTGATGGTGCAGGCGTAGCTGGAGGACTCACTGGAAACTATTCAACTAAAATTATTCCGGATAATATTCAATCACTTCGTACACCCCAAATAGCTCCGGGAGAAGATACCATAAGGAAATCTACTCAAGATCTCATAAATTTGACAAATACTCAATCGTCTTTATTAGGACATGAGAATACCCCATTATATAGAGATACTACTACAACTATTACAACTACTGGTATTGGTCATCCCCTCCAGACTCCTAATATTATATTAACACAAACTCCTCGAAGAGATATTTTTGGAGTAAATGCAGTTAGTTTTGAAGCCACCCCTCGAGAAGTCATCCGTAGAGGATTTAAGTCTCTGCCAAAACCAAAAAATGATTTCGAGATTGTCCTTCCCGAAGAGATTGGTCAGGATGTTAATGATATCGAGAACCTAGAACCGGCGATTGTAGAGGATGCTGGTGAACGAGATCGAAGAATACAAGCGGAAAAAGAATTTGCACGTCAAAAGGAATTTAAAAGGAGATCCAAGGCTATACAAAGAGGACTTCCCAGGCCGAGTATCTTCCCTCCTGCTTCTTCATTCTCTTCCTTGCTGTTTGGTGATGAGAATTCAGATTTGTATAAAGAGATTTCCAGAGAATTATATAATATACTGGTATCAGACAGTATCCAATTTCCGGTGGATAACAGCAAAGGTACTAGTAGATCAAATGTATCTATCATTGAACCTTTAGATGATAGACTTAAAGCAAACATTGAATCTGCCATTGAGGAGGAATATCGGGAAATCAATGAGGAAAATATCCCTTTAAATGGTGATTCTTCATTATCCGCATTAGATTCTTCTCAAGTTGTTGAAGCTCTCACGACAATAGCGGAAAATTCGGCTAAACAAGAACAGAAACTGTCTTTGGTTCTTGGTGGATACATGAAAAGGCAATCCTTACTACAGAATAAGATGGTCGAAGCACAAAATGCGTTGATGGCGGTTCAAGTAGAGAATGCTACATTCATGGCACTTGATGATATGGAATCCATTGGAATCAGCAGTCGTGTAGCTGCTCTTCAGGAAGAAGTTAATTTTCTCACCGATTCGGAACGAGCTGCTCAGGACCACTATAGGTATCTACGAGATGTTCATGATGGACTCTTAGCAATTCATACGAATGGCGTGTAGTGATTTTATGAATAAATACAGTTTGTTTGGGTTGCCCAGTTGGGAGGAAGGGCACCTGGCCTATTCGCTCTGTTTCTTCTTTAATCCAAAGTATTCGGACCCAGCACCCCTGTCGATATGGGGACTCTTATCAATTCATACGAATGGCGTGTAGTGATTTTATAGTTTGTTTGGGTTGCCCAGTTGGGAGGAAGGGCACCTGGCCTATTCCCTCTGTTTCTTCTTTAATCCAAAGTATTCGGACCCAGCAACCCCTGTCGAGATGGGGACTCTTAGCAATTCATACGAATGGCGTGTAATGATTTTATGAATAAATACAGTTTGTTTGCGTTGCCCAGTTGGGAGGAAGGGCACCTGGCCCATTCTCTCTGTTTCTTCTTTAATCCAAAGTATTCAGACCCAGATAGGGCTGCCAAATCAGAATATACACTCCCCAGTCTACCTCGGGCGGCTGGGGCAGTGGCCAACTGCCTACGGAGAGAACCAACCTGATCTCTTCTGCCGCCATTGCTCAAACAGTGACTGAACCCGAGCGAAATGGGCAATGAGGCCGCCGGAGGCAACCCGGATGACCAAGAGATAGACGTCGGGCAGCGTTGAGTTCATGTAGTGGCATTATAAACAGGTCTGTTTCACGAATACTATTATATTATTACACATATTACTCAACTAATTCTAAACTTCTATATTTCATACCTGTCTCTTATTTACCACCATTACCACCATACTTCTTCTTCCACTCATCAATTTTAGCCTCATCAATTCTCTTGAACAAATATTTAGCCTTGCCAATATTATGACCAGCAAGTAAAGGCAAATCAAACACATCTGGAATAGAACGCAAAGGTGCCTCCAATTGCTCAACAATCTCTTTAGAAGTTTCCGGCATATAAGGATAAACTAGTGCAGAAAGAAGATAAATCAAATTAAGACCAACTCCTACAACAGCAGCAGATTTCCCAGGATGATTGGCATATAATGAATTATCAAGTTTGTTATCTTGCAAAAATTGATTTCCTCGACTAGATATATGCATTGCAAATTCCAGCCCTTGACGTAAACTAGAAACAGTCTCCAAAGTTGTGACATAATTGGTGAGAAGCTTATTGACATCCTCTTCAAATGCCGGATAAGTTTCAGGCAATGACTCAGTGGTGAATTGAGGAATGACTCCATTATATTTTGCGTTAACAAACTTGATAACTCGGTTGACAAAATTACCAAGATTGGCCAATAACTCATTATTATTTCTACTAACAAATTCTTGCCATGAGAATTGAGTATCAGAAGATTCGGGCCGAGCAAGTGCCAAATAGTATCTCCAAACAGATGGACTAATACCAGTCTCCTGAGCATTATTACCAAATACACCAACATTTCTTGACTTTGAGAATTTACCCCCTTCATACTGAAGATATTCAGTAGTACTCAAGTGATGAAGCATAGTCCAATCCTCTTTAGTACCCAATTGACTCGAAGGAAATATAACTGTATGGAAAGGTACATTGTCTTTACCCATAAACTGGTATAATTTAACATGTTCAGGATTCTTCCACCATTTTTTCCAGTCTTCGGTATAAGTAGCAGTGATACTAACATAACCAATGCAAGCATCAAACCACACATATAACACTTTATCTTTATATTCTTCTAATGGTACTGGAGTACCCCATTTCAAATCACGAGTGATTGCTCTTGGTCGAAGTCCCTCTTTAAGCCAATTATGAGTAATAGTTCGACTATTCTTAGACCATTGACCTTTTTGTTGTGCGATCTCATTCCATGCTTCAACTTGAGATTGCAATTTATCAAGTGATAAAAATATATGTTTTGTTTCACGGACCTCTGGAGAACTATTATCTAATTTACAGCGAGGTTTAATCAATTCAAATGGAGTTAATAAGTTACCGCATCCATCACATTGATCACCACGAGCATCTTCATATCCACATTTAGGACAAGTTCCCTCTACAAATCTGTCAGCAAGGTAAGCTTGATGCTCGGTACAGTAAAGCTGTTCAGTAGATTGTTCTTCTAAAAAGTTATTTTTGTCCAATTTAAGGAAGATATCCTGAGCAATTTCAGTTTGTTGATCAGTCGACGTACGACCGAAATGATCAAACCCAATCTGGAACCACTTATAAACATCATTATGAATAGTATAATATTTGTCACACAACTCCCTTGGAGTGACATTCTCTTCAATAGCCTTTGTTTCAGTAGCAGTTCCATATTCATCAGTCCCACATATAAAAAGAGTATTATAATTTCTAGCTTTAGCATACCGAGCAAAAATATCCGCACTAAGAACACTTCCTATAATATTACCGAGATGAGGAACATTATTCACATAAGGAAGAGCTGAGGTAATTAGAATGTTCCTTTCACCTTCCTTTGGAAGAATTGGTTGATCAGTGATAATTAATTCAATACCAGAAACTATTTTTCGTTGTCCAGTTCTTTCCGGAAGAGATTGTTGTGGGGTGGCAACAGGAGGAGCAACATCTGTGGTTGTAAAAGACACCGGAGAAGACTTTAAACCATTCTGAACTCGTGAATCACTAGAAAATTTCTGATACCATAACGCCAACTGAAGATCTTCCGAAAGAGCGGCCTTGCCAGATGTAAGTACAAAAGCATGTAAAGATGCAAACAAAATCACTAGAGCTGGGGATATGATATTCTTATTAGAAGCAAGTTTTTCCAGATGACCAGAGAGAAGTTGACTAGTCTTCTGATCAACTTTCTTGGCCCCTTGCTTAAGTAGAGTATATAACGAAGTTTCCTCTAATGCAACAATAGCAGATTCGGTATCATTAAGTTTGGCTTTGGAAAGAAATCGAACAATAGCATTAGGCTCAAAAAGATAATGATCCTGATCTATCTTAAGAGAAAGATTATTTACTATAAAGTTAGAATACAACTCATCTCCCAGGTATTTGCCTCCGGCGGCTGGGGCTATGCCCCAGACCCCTAGGCTCGCTTCGCTCGAGGTTAAGACCACTCTACTGACCTTCACCAACTTTCACTTTCAAATCCGATTCACCATATACAGCAGAAGCAATTGCAACTTTAACATTTTGAGCCAACTCCAATGCCGAAGCTGGCTTAGGCACTTCAAGTTCCAAACCCATCTAGCGGATTTATCTATAAAAACAGTTTCCAAATTAATCTATTAAACAGTATTATCCTTCAAAACTTTTGTCTAAAGTCAAAAAGAATGAAGCTGACTGATGAGGTTCTTGACGGTTGAAGTAAATGACTATTTTTCAAAAGGGGACCAGTCATGTGCGTTCGATTCTTCAATATCACGTGGAATACGTCACGTGGATAGCTCATATGGAGCTCGCTCGCGCGCCCGACTGAAAAAATATTATATTGTATTAACCCTGAACTGAGGTAATAAATTAAATAATAAATAAATTGGTACCAGGCCGGCCGGAATCGCCACGGCTAAGCTGAGCTGCAGATCGCTCTATCTTCGCTAACGTTAACGTTAAGCTCAGCCGGACAGTTGGGCCGCATATTACATATAACGGGTTATATAATTCTACATGATGATCTCTATTCAATATTCGTTCCTGCATGCTACTCCTGATATTCCTTCGGTGGCCCAAGCATTTGCTTCATGGCACAGGAAAAACAACCAGCGGGTAAAAAATAAAAAAGTGTACTAAAACAACCAGCGCAGGACCTAACGGGTCTGTAAGACTGTTTTTGAGAAAAGACGCGAGGTGACGGAGACCGTCCCCAGAACTGAGGATTTTCTCTTTATGGTAGTAAAGGACAAGAATGCTTGTCTCCACCGATTGCAGCATAGCCCCAGACCCCTCTACCTCGCAGTTTTACTCGAGAATATGGCTTCCGATGCGAAACGAGAACAGGAGAATAGACTTCCTCTCCTGGTTACTGTAACTAGTTTAACAGCCAGACTGGATTCTAGGATACTGAACCTCAGGCTGGTCTCAAGTAAAAACCACAGCACAATCACAGGCTCGGCAAAGCGACTCGATTTGAAAAAAAGTAATGCATAAATAATAAAACTAAAACTGCAACTCTGGTATGCTCTATAAGAAAATGAAAATATATAATACATGATAATGATAATGAGCAGAGCAGACAGAAGTAGAGAGTAAAAAAAAACCGAAAAAAAAAACCCCGAAAAAAAAAATAGTCACCATTTCTTTTAAGTAGATTATTTGGAATCATTGTTGGAATCATTGTTGGAATCATTGTTGGAATCATTGTTGGAATTATATTAATTCCTATTTTTTATGCTTTGTCATTTCATAATTCTTTTAAACATCCCCTGAAACCATTTCATAATGTCCTTGATTGATTTCATCATCCTTTTTACTAACTGCTACACCATACCTTATTCGTCCATATACTTTTCGATAAAATCTAACAAATGCTCCAGAAAGTAAAAGTTGATAAAATCGAAATTGTAAATAAAACATTCCTAATACAAGAGCAGTACCTAGAATAGTAAAAAAAAACCAATGTTTACCCATAGACATAATAAATTTAGCATCACCCAAGTGCCAGCTTGAACCTTGTGCCGTAAAAAAGAAATAAGTCATATGGGTTTTTTGATCTGGTGGAACTAAAATACGAACTTCTCCTCCGTTTGGTACTCCCCATCTTTTATATCTTTTCCAAAGAACTGATAACATTAAAGGACCAGTTGAATACATGATTGTGACATATGAAACAAACCAATTATGATTATATTTCTCAAGATTGGCAATAACTTTAAGAAAAAATGGATGCCTTTGTACAGAACCCATAATATCATTTGATACACCAGTAGGTTGAGTTTTTCTTAACCAAGCAGGAAACGCTAATAATGGATCCAATTTTTTAGTACACCCATTATCCAAATCAATATAGATACCACCATAATGAGATAAAATAAAATACCGAATAACATCAGCTCTCATAATTGGATATGGATAAGAATCAAATGTAGGTAAAAACCATGCATAGTTGTCTCGAATAAAGTTACGAGCTTTTTCATCAGTCCATAAAATATATTCATAATCGGGATGAAGATCTATACAAGATTTTTGAGGGCCTTGCCAACCAGTAGGAATGGTTTCATTTTTATAAGTTTGATGAATAATTCTCGGTATTAATAATTTTCTATCAGGAACTAAATGATTATGTGCATCATCAGTATAAGTAACAGCATTTAATTCTGATTCAAGAATTGCATCTCTAAATGAATCGTCAATTAATAAAGTCATTAAATCAAAAACTTGAGTTAATAGGAATAATATAATTAGACCATTGACTATTAACATAAGACGAATATCTTTCCGCATTATGAAATTACTCTCAGAGATTCCAGACCTTTTGATTTCGCTTCCACTGAAATTAGTTAGACTGTGAAAAAACCGTAACCGACCAACGTCTCCAAACGCCGAGTCATTCAAATTCTACTTACGTGGAATTCTCGATATGATCTTTGGATATTAGTAGTTGAATCTATATTTAGTCTCTAGTTGTATGAATATCTTTTTCTAATCCAAAATCCAAAATTCAAAATTCAAATCCAGATTTACGTCTTAAAAACACGTGTACTCAATTCCAAGTCCACAACAATCAAAGATAAGAACAAAATAAACAAAAAGAATGAAATTATCTTCAAAAAGGAGTGACAAAGAAAATCAAAAATCAAAAATCAAAAATCAAAACCAAAACAAAAAAACAAACGATCACTAAAGGATGATGAATCAATGAATGAAAAATACGAAGTTAAGATCAAAACTTGGTGTTGATAAATGGGTAAGCTGCGGCAATAGTAACCCTCCCAATGTTAGGCTAAGGCTAAGTAACCTCGCCGTCGCCGTTCTGCCGGATTTGGTTATTTATACCCGGGTTATGCTTTCAACCTTCTTAAGATAAGGAGATTAGAAAGAACCAAAAAAAAAACCAGAAATAAAAAAAACAATCAACAAGAGAAATTTCAAATGTAATAGACAATAGAAAACACAAAACACAAAACACACACACAAAACGCAAAATACAAAAGACAAAATACAAAAGACAAAACACAAAATCTAAAAGAAAAAAATAGAGACGTTTTTTTCGATAGAAACCCCAAAGTTTATATACCATCTACCCACAAGGCTTGGGCCAACTTGTTCCACCTCCACATGAACTGTACAGTACTATTTTTTCTTATTAGTTAACTTACGGTTGCCGGCAACAACTGCTGTGCTTGCTTTCCCAGTCCCTACTCTATTTTACTGTTGTTGCACCTAAACTATTGTTCTAGTCACTTAAAAACTGCTACATATCTCTATATCAACGCACTTTTGCAGAAGATCTTATCCAAAAATAGAAAAGAATAAAATAAATCTCCTAACTAGGATATTCGTGTGACAAAACTGCAACCCAAGTTCAACGATTGTATATGCACAAATCTGAAAAACAAACTTTAACTGACAGAGCACTAACTGTTATATATAACTTAATTTTCACAAGTTAACAAAAGAAATACATTTATTAATGTATCACTCGCGATATAATATCATTATATAAATATTACGAATATTTCATAGTTTTACAGTGGTTAGTAGTTGTTGTTGTAAATTAACGCTGTGTTTCTCACTGCCGCTAAATATTCATGGTTTAGGTTATCTTTTCTGAGGCGCACGCGTACAGACACCAGAAACACTGAAATTGGTCACGTCAGTTAAATTGGAATTAACAGACAACTATGTATAATAACAGCCTATTAACGGGTCCAATCTCGTCTCTCTCATAGCCCAACCGAATCGATAGAAATCTGGTGGCCGACCAGTTACTAGAAGTAGATGGGGTTCCGATCCTGAATCCCGATAACATTATTTCATCTGCTCTGATTTTCGTCCTAATTGTCTTCTCTGGGATTTCTGTGGGTGGTTGGTTATGTTCGGAGAATTATCTCTCTCTCCCTGAGCCCCTGATACTACTACCAGATGGTTTTTCACGCTTGTACAGAAAACGGTAAACCGATGCGGTTAGGTCAAAGGCAAAGGGTAAATAAAATTGATCGATCATCCAAAATTTCTCGTGTTTTTTAATATTACGGAATTCCGTTCATCGGCGAATGGTGTTGAATTAATCCGAGAGATTTTAAACGATATACAATGATAAATCCTGTCATAAAATCTGGATTGTAGAATATTTGTTTTTATTAAAATATACGATCTACTCTAGGACAACTCTGTTGCCGAAGATTAACGTAATTTTACGGCCTCAAGCGTAGATCTAGGCACGAGCCAGAGGCCTACACCGGAGTTCTATTAAATCTCCAGCAGTAGCTAGAGTCCGCGCATGGGGCGCTGGTCAGCTGGGTCAGCCTGGGTGGGGTGGTACGTACTGGCAGAGGAGGCTGACCGGGAGGAAGAAGACTCTAGCTAAGTACCGACTTGCAGGGAGAGGTGCTTCGCTCAAGTGGTTACTTATTCACCGGAACGTGTTGGGGTGGTTAGTTTATACAAGCTGACTGACTGCTTCTTGGCTCCATTGCAGAAATACGCTGAAGCAAACGGTCAATTCGAACAGATTTTCCTGTTAACCCGTTCTAGCAAAGTTCAGACTATTTGTGAGATCCTCTGACGTCATTGAGGAGAGAGAATTACATAAAAACCAAGCATCAGCCCCATGGCTACTGGCGCCTGTTATCGGGTGGCTCAGACCTCAGGATGATCTTCCAATATTATCTCGCTACTTTTGAGATGGGGATGGGAACATCCTCTAGCTTTGATCGGGTCACGGACAAATTTTTTGAATCCGGAACAAGTTAGTCAATTCATATGTTCATATGTTCGTTCATATGTTCATCTATTGGATATTTGTTAATTTTTTTTTGTATTTTGTTTTTTAAAGCAAGAAGGCAGCTGAAGGCTATTTTAACATATAACTTAAGGTTATAACAAGGTTAACTGGTTTTGCGCATTCCCTGCCATGTGCGTCTACTGCCTTCCCCACCCCCTCTCAGCACATCGCCCATGTTGTATATTCTTCTCGCCCCCTGGCCCCGGCCGTTCTCTTGCTTCCCTCGTAGTCATGGTTTCCTCAGCTGTAACTAGTCTTGCTTAACTGTGCTTCCTGTTGGAGTACCGTTCTAAGCCAAATTGTTTCTTTTTGCTAGAGCATCTTGGTTGTCATGAGCAATTTGCCCACCAATAGTTAATCTATGCTAACAAAACTAAATTCTGAGCTGAAAGAACTCCCCTTTTTTCTACCTCCGGCGGCTTCGCTCGAGGTCTGTTACTGCCTTTTCGAAACTCTGGTGCACGAGAGCTAGGGGGCTTCTTACTTCTCTTCAAATGTAGTTAAAATTAGCAGCTCATCAGCTGCGGCAGGCTGATCCATCTTTACTTTCTCCTGAACTTGGCCGGAATTCCGACTTAAACCTATTGGGGGATGTCTTACCTTCAGAACGTCTCACTCACTCACTTGCTCTGCCCTGTGGTTCCTTCGCTCATTTTTACCCCTGTCTCCTACTGCCCACCAATTGAGACGCGCTGCGTTGGCGATCTAAATTGACAAGTCTAATTTTAGCGGCCGGAGTCTGTCGCGTTAAGCTGTGGCCACCTTTCTGAAACCCCTTATTCGGTTCGCTCGGGCTGTCACTGTCTGACTCCAATAACTGGAAGGGCAACCCGTACTGAAACTTACCGAGGCACATTCTGATCGACCGAGGACCCCGAGCAAGTGTGCCCTCAGGATATGTAGACAGACTTTTTAGCTCTGCCTGTCCCTGCGTACTCCAGGTTATATCTAAGCTCCGATCAATGTCATGTAATTATTGGAATACTCCACAAGACAGAACCAACCTTGTCTGGTTTAAGGTATAATAGGATTTTGTACTCCTATCTGTGCTGTGCTATATCAATACTCTCAGAGTGAGAATGAAGCCAACCGAGATCGGATTCATGGGAAACTATGTGACGACAACTAAAGGGTTTCGACAGGGTCAGATATGGAAACGGTGAGCAGGAGAACGTTGACTAAAAGGTACTGGTGTGGGGGTGGGCATACAGTTTGCGCTCGAGTAAAACGAGAACTACAGCTCTGGGCGGAGCATCTGTTGCCCCATAAGTATTCAGGGACTAGACACCAGAGACTGATAGTACTGTATTCGCAACTAGAGATCTGCCTGTCTCTGGAAAAGATCGGGGATGGCCGGACCATTCATCTACTATATGAAGGCCGAAAATTGATCGATCTGAATAGGCCAGAAATTAATATTTTGACTTATGGCAGATATGAGGAACACGTATGAGGAACTCTAACTTGCGTAAATATGCTTTTTGCCAAGACTTATGCTCCGATGTCCGGAAATACTCGGAGAAAGTTCTTATGCCAATCTGATCTGATAATTCTAAATAGGTAATAACTAGTGAGAGAAAAGCTAGGTTTTGGCATCCAAGCTTGTCTGGGCATTCAACCGATCTTGACTTCTCGTCCAGCCGCTGGACAATTGAACGAGAGCTGTTATTGTCACTGCCATCTGGAAACCCGGGAGAATTCTGACTAGAGAAAAAATGTATTCGAGAAATGAAATCAGGCGTGAAACGTATATATCAAATGCAATCGAAGCTCCATTGTTATTGGCTCTTTCTTTCTTGCCAAGCCATTTGCCGGCGTAATTTAAATGAAAATTTTATCAGATCAAATAATTCCCTATTTTGGTAAAACATTCAAATCAGATAAAATTTAAGTTTTTCCTAAACTGTCGACATGCATAAATGATATTTATGAAGAGAAGGAAAACTATCTTGTTATCAAGCTGTGGGCGAATGTTATAAGCTTTGTGAAAATTGAGAGAGATGTTGTGAATTGGTCACACATTCTGTTGAATCGTTTGCGATTGTCAGTGTTCTTGCATTTGAAATAATACAATTTTTTGAATTAAAAAACAAAAAAATGCAAGTATCACCGGTTAAAATTCAAAACTTTCATTGATAATACAGATGTTTCCTTACTTCGTGACGTTATAGCGACACATACTTGAGGAGCTCTAGGATCAACAATGCGTATATACTTCAAGTACCATATTCTTGCCAAGAGAAAGTATAGGTAGACTATAGCTAACGTATCTATTTGAAACCCACATATATAAATTACGGAAGGTTGCCGGATCATTTGTCGGCGTTCGATTCTATTTTCTCTGCAAATAATCGTGCAAATCATCATGAAATTTCTTCAAATTCTCCTGATCTTCTCAATTCTCATTTGGCCATGGAGAGCGGTAGCTCAATATAACCACGGCAATTCAAGCTCAAATACTGGTGGTACTAGTGCTTCCAGTTCCAGTTCCAGTGCCAGCGGTAGTGCCAGTTCTGCCAACGGAGGAAAACACAAACAATTGGAAATATACGGTACCGCATGTTCGAATTCGGCATCTCTGTATAACTTCGGATGCCCTATATCAAAAGTAGGGAGCCTTCAAAAAAATCCAACTTGTCTTTGTGAAAGTGAAGTGTTTATTAAAACTGTTGTCGGATGTATCAGGAAATATGGCAAAACAGAAAAGCATGAAGCAGATGGTTACAATTTCATGAAAAATCTCTGCCTAAACTCTACTTATAATTATCAAAAAATTGCTGCCGGTTTAGGAACCTTCCCAGGTAATCTTAATTCATCTGAATTAAACAGTTTACACACTAGACCTTTTTTAATGCCTGATTCTGTTGTCAACCGTAACATTGAAATTGTCACACAATCCACGCGAGATAATGGAAGAGATCTTAGGTATTCGTAAGTAAGGATGAAGTTGATATTTGAGAACGAAATAGTCGGCCTAAAGGTCGAAATTCGGTGTTCCGACCAGTCCTTACTTTCGGTCGATTCTCTTGGGAAGAGAACAATCCAACCAGAGGTCGAACAACCGTATTTATTCAATAATTAACAAGTTTTAAATAGTGGTGCAAGTTTGGCCTATTTTGGAGGGGTTTTCTTTCTTAGAGCTATCTCAAATTTATGTTATCAACTGTATCCTAAACTTCTGAAAAAATCTGATCTTCATTTATTTAGAAAATTCCGAGCAAAAGTTACATTTCCTCCTACTGGAAGGTATCATCATTCGAAACCAAGATCTGTTGGTTCTTTTACATTTAATATCCCTACAAGAGCCGAAACTCTAATTGTAGCAGGATTTATTATCCTGAACTTTATCTTGGCCTTCTATGGAAATGATGTCTATTCAGGTGGTTTTGAAACTTCCTCCAAAAGTCTTCAATTTAGTAGAGAGTTGGGTAATAGATCAGGTATGTTAGCTGTTTCTCAATTACTTCTTATTTTTTTATTTGCCGGGAGAAATAATCTTCTGATATGGATAACAAGGTGGCCGTTAGATACATTTAATGTATTTCACAAATGGATATCTCGCATAATGGTTATAAATGTTCTTATCCATACTATAGCTATGACAATTGAATCAAGTCAGAAAACGCAATTATCTTTGGCTTGGAAGAAAGGATATATGATCTGGGGAACCGTTGCTACAATACTAGTGACGATATCGATAACTCATTCCATACATTTCTTTAGATCTAGAAGTTACGAAGTATTTTTGGTGGTTCATATAATCCTTGCTGCAGTAGGAATTGCAGCAATATGGCTTCATCTCAGTCATCCAAGAACCGGATTCCCATATGTTTATGCGACTATAGCAGTATGGGGATTTGATAGACTCGTAAGATTTGTGAGAATTGCTTGGTCAGGATTAAACTCAAAGGCAGAAATTAAATTACATGATGGGGACGTTATAGAATTTAAAATCGAATACTCTAAGAGATGGAAATTTTTTGCTGGAAGCTATGTGTTTATTTATGTTCTTAGTCCCAATTGTTTTTGGCAGTCACATCCTTTTACTCTAGTTACGTCACCCCTGACTGAAGATAACGAAAAATTAGTAATCTTTGCTAAAGTTAAGAATGGAATGACTAAATCTATCAGAGACTACGTTCAAAATAGATCAGAGAAAGATAAAAAAATAACACTTCCTATTCTGATTGAAGGTCTTTATGGTCATCATCATCCAATTCAATTTTATGAAACAGTTGTATTAGTGGCGGGGGGTATAGGTATAACAGGGGTATATCCATATGCAGCTGAACTTAAAAATAATCCTAACAGGAATCAAAAAATTGTTTTAGTTTGGGCAATGGCTGATGAAAAGCCTCTTGAATGGTTTCAAAATCAATTAGAGGATTTAAAAACTGATTCACGGATTGAACTTCGAATTCATATAGGTAATATTGAATCATCATCATCATCATCATCAAGTATTGATGTGGTATCCTCTCGAGATGATAATGATGATGGTCAACAGGAAAAGAAGAAAGAGGAAGTCGTCACAATTAAGAAAGCGGGCTTTTCAGAAACTTGGAAAACCAATATTTTTTGTGGTAGACCCAATTTGAAAGAACTTGTTTCTCAGAGTATTAATGAAGCCACTTCAAGTTCTATTGCATTCGTTTGTTGTGGACCAGATGCAATGAATGATGATATTCGAATGACTATTTCAAATAAAATAGAACAAGCAAATGTTAGAGTAGATTATTTTGAAGAGTCATTTTCTTGGTGAGGAATAAGTAATGCTAAGATTAATCTATTTAAAGCTTAACCATATATGTCAAATGTAGGGCTGAGATGAGAGATATTTATGTCGATCTATACAAATGAGGTCCCTGCATTAGCCCATAACTGTGATTGAATCAGTCTAAGTAGAATTAAAATTAAATCAATATATGAACTCCTAAAATAATGATGATCTTTGTATACATAATCGGACGTCTATCTCGATGTCATAAGTTGACTTGTAACTAGTATATAAAGAACATCACCAGTGGCTTGTGTTCTCACAAATTGCCGTTTCTCTGGAGTAGCGGAAATGTTGTTGACCAGCTTTTCTCTCTTAACGTTATTAGTCCGCTTTTTAGGCTCCATGAGATCTTAACTTGAAGACTAACCGTTGCGATAGTAGGAACACCGGAGGTATATGCCCTTTATATTGGCTGCATATATCCAATGATAATCAAACTGGCCATGAATAATCAGTTATCACATAAATTTACGTTTTCGATTTTCTACAATTGATCGAACATAAATAATAAGGACATATACCACGCGTTTCTTTAGCTCGTATTGTATCAGAAAATAATCTACCCAAGAGGATTCGAACTCCGTGAGCTTGTATTTAATGTAGTGTATCAGGTACAAAATACTCAGGGAGCCTTCGATGTGGAAGATTTGTGAGCAAGTTTTGGCAGGTGAATGATATTGCCCTCATCCCACACAGGTACCTCAGTGTTCAATATCCTATATCCTACGTAACCTCTGGGTGACTGATAACTAACTCTTCAATGTCTATCGATATCTTGTCAATATGCTCGTCAGAGGAAAAAGGAGGTAAAGGTAGTGAACTGTATTCTTTGAAACGAAATGTACCAGCACAACCTAATATGTTACTTGAGCTCAATGGCATATTTACTGTTTAATGTCGCCGGAGACAGACACATTAAGCTCGAACGAAGTGAGCAGTATAGCAGAATCCCGCTATGCTTCCGGCAGCTGGTATCCTGGCTCTGCACCACACCCCGTGGCTCGCTTCCCTCGGATATTATGTTGGTTACCAGTTCCGGAGTGAAGCGAGAGCTATGGGATCTGTAGGCGTTGGAAGGGCACATATAACTACATTAACGTTATCAGATCTCTATGCATGATTCGCCGCTAGTTCCGTTTAACTAGCCCAACAATGCCAATGCATGAATCAGCATAATCACAGTTTACAAAATGTTTTTTTAGTTGAACTCTTAATTTTTAGACACGGTTCAATCTTCGAAATTGACATGTCATGAGATAATACTTTTTGATGGTTGTCAATTTTTGGAAGTAAACTGGGTTGCAAAAAAATGGGAAAAACTGTAATTTATATATGATACAGCATGCTGCCCTAAAATAACCGAGTTGAACAGCCTTTATTACATCTAGATCCCGAATAAAACAATTAAATCAATCGGAAAAAGAAACCAGACCAGGAAAGATCCACCGCATCCAACGTTTAAGATTAAATCTCGTCTAGATCTGAAATAATCTCAGATCTGTATCTTAACCAAACCTTGCTATAACTTAGCTGGAATCTAGAAACTGAAACGAAAACAAACTTTATATTGGAAATTATGTAAGCAATCCGGTGCCACCTATAATGAATGACCTATTCTTTGAAGGGCGAGGATCGAAGTAGATTTTATAATAATAATAATAATAATAATTAATAACAACTTAGCGTCTGGCTGCAACTGTGCATGTGCATGTGCATGTGCAGGCTGTTAAGTTAGGTTAACATATAAATTTATCGGCGCCGCCAGTAACATGCGGCACCATCCCGGACTAACTCATCGTCCTATAACTTATAAATAGGGGTCAAGCGAAAATATCTGTTATAGAGCAGTTGGCTCTGCTCTTGTTGAAACAATTGTTGGTCTTATATAGAGCGAATGGATTGATATATAGATCTAAAGAGCTTAATTCTTGGAAATTGAGGATAGATTGATTGATAAGATAAGAGAGACAATCAGTCGTCGTTTTCAGGATCGGAGAATCGGTCTTAATATCAATTGTTGATATATACACAATGAAGAGAATAATATTTACTTCTTTAGCAAGTCTTATATGCGTTGGCTTTTACTTTTTATTTGAGTTTAGTTTTTTAAATTCTACATTCTATATCAATGTCATTGACGCCGAGATTTATAATGTCACGAGGAAAAACTTCATGGAGAAGATAAAACCAATTGATTGGGAGAATTCAACTGCACTGTTTAATACAATTAATAATGCTCTACGAAGAAAAGGTAGTGATTTACACCCCAATGGTGTTTCTTTCATACCAGCATTTATCCCACAAGGAACGATACTATATCATGGAACGGGTGAGGGAAGTTTTCCTGCTTCACCTGAATGGACAGCAATGGATCCTGAATTCTCATATGCTTTTAGAAGTGGTTTAAGAAGATTTCCCCATAAACGAAATGAAAATGAAACAACGAGAGACCGTCCCTTCTTTCCCCCAGCTAGTATGCTATCATTTATAACTACACAACCATTAGATAAACTTGTTCTATTGGATGGTGCAAGTGGTGCTAAAACTTCGTTTGGTGAAATGGATACACAGCTATTACTATCACGTACTGAAAATTGGGATAATTTTAGGACTGAATATACTATGGCTCAAAAGATTTGTGAATGGGGGAAACCTTTTGGATTAGATGGAATTATTCGTCTAGAAATTTCATTTGAAGTTATTATTTGTGATTTCCATAGTGAAAAGCTTGAATTAATTTCAAATATTACCTATGTTAATGGAGGAAAATTTTTTGGATTGAAAGAAGATGGTGATTTTATTAATAACGACACTGCCATTAATAATAATATTCCTCTTAATATTAACGATTCAACGTCCTTATTAGATCTAATGTCTAGAGGATCAGGATATGATCATCTGAAATCTGGCGAATCCCATTATTACGGTGATCCTAGAATTAGTCTTGACTTCAGAAGAATGGTTACCGCAATTAATAGAACTCAATTATTGCCAGATCCATATACTCGTCGTCTGGTTAATAGTTCTGCAGAAACCAAAGAAGACATTATTCATGATTTGGAATATGCTCTTTCTCAGAAAATCGATCCTGTAGCTGGGACGAACTGGCAGTCAGTTACCGATTATATTATTTCTAGATTTGGTGTTAACTTAGGAGTATTAAATAATTCATTTACAGAGTTTCAACAGCTTTCTTTTAATAATAAGGATATAAATTCGTTAAGGGACTTGGCCGTTAATTTAACTACATTTTCTTTTAATGTAGTACGAAGATTTTCGAATTGTGAAACTCAGTCATATGATCAACAAAAGAAAGATGCCCTAGAATCTCTCATTTTTGAATATGCACATCCCGTTCTACCTCTTCAAACAGAGATGGATGTTTTAATATGGTCCTCAATTTGCAGGGTTACTAGTCAAATAGGGCAGGAAATAATCGATATATATCAGTTATCTAAAGATATTATATCAGTGTTATTTGCAGACGTGCCAAATGTTACTGATGAATTTCTGTTGGAAATTCATGATAGAATAAGACATGAGCAACAAAAATTGTTGAAGTTATTAAATGATCTTGACTGGACATATTATTATGACTGTCCACAGAAATGTGAAGACGATGAGCTGTGTTATGCGCCTACTTGGGGGCCATCAGCTTATTTCTGGAAGAAGGTAGATAATGATGGAAATCGGCATCGAGTGACATACAATGAACTTCATTGTATTAGTATTGGCGATATGTATAGATGGGAAGATTCCCGATATATGTAGATGGAGAGAGATGTTCAAACAATTAAGACAATATTTAATAGACGCAAAATAATAATAATAATAATTCTGGTAACAGATAAGTAATTTAAATGTCATCGAATTAAGCAGAACGACAGTAATGCTCCGGGGCTAAAAGTAAAGGAATGAATAATAAATATATCACGTAGGTATCTGCTTTATGTCTGAAATTACCACAGTGACGATAAAACCCGTTGAGCTCTTTGTATTATATTCAGGCGTGAATTAAACGTACAAATCAGACGGAATTAGTCGGAGATTTAAGAAGGCCTATCTATAAGCATCAAGGTTTGTTCTGAATTAAACTAATAATTGAATTGACGCTTTCATAACCGTTAAATACCGTTAAACGTTAATGGTCAACGGTTAAACGTAATTTATTATTGCGAAATAAATATTACATTAAATTTTAATTAAAGTGGTATGCACTCGTATATGCAGGGTCCATTTATGGGTAATGTTAACTTGTTAATGTGTTAATGTATCCATTCAAAAGATGGATATAATTTTATATAGATTGAGATTGTGGCGTGGACTAGGGATCGCAAAAGAAAGGAACTGGTCTAATTGTTTGCGTGTCACTCTAACTTCGCATATTTTATTGTGTCTGAAGGTTAAATCCCGAAGTTCAAACTCAAAAAAGCAAATATAGAGCTGGAAATAGGGAGAGATAGATGGGTCTGGAGACAGTCATGAACAAGATAAGCTAAACATCAGATCGGATGATATTAACTAGGACTACTACATGGAAGAGCTGAAAATAACAGAAGATCTAGTAAAGAAAGAAAGATTTCGTTCTAGTTTACCTCTAGTTTTAAAGGGCACTATCTGCTGACCAGCCCCCATCTTGGTGGCACTTTGTTGATTAACCGAACAACACCAAAGTCATAACTTATTATTCGGAATTCCCATTCGGTTTCGAAGTGATATAATAATGATATACATGTACATTATTATACCTCTATTTATTTGTTTCATTTCGACAGATCGGTCGACTAGAGCAAATGTCACCTGATGATAGATCTATCAAAAGCGCCTACGGACACAACCACTTATTTACTCCTATTTGAACCCATAACTAGTCTACCCTTCAACAGAGTCACTAATTCTCCGCAAAATTCTGTCTCTATCCTGAGAGGACCCCATTCGAATTTCGCCGGAGAAAGAGGCTGACAACTGAAACGATTATGTAAGTTTTTTATAGACTAACTTCAGTGGGTAAAGTTACCGGAGACTTTCCGTTAACCGTTAAGTACGTTAACTGTACGTACGTAGGTACCAGTACCTTAAAACTAACCTGTTTCGGTTGAAGTGGGTTCGAGAGCGATAGACAGCTCAACAACCGTATCAAACAAAGATACTTATTCAGCCGTATTTGCACGCGCATGAGATCTCCTTCCCTAAAACAGTTAATTACTGTTCCAGCTCAGTGGTGGGCGTTACAATTAACAGTTGACATTGTTTCTTTCTAAACTTAAGACCGAAACATTTGATTTAACATTTGGTTTAACATTTGAGTCTTTATTTACATCTCGGGTGATATTATAACCAGAGGTAGTGTCTATATATCAGAGTTCAGGTATTTTTTCTCAGAGATACAAGACATTCCTGTATTTATTGAGTTCAATATAGGAGGTATTTGAAAAGTGGAGGGGATATCGTATTCATTTGTTTGGACTGATTTGCTTGACCTCTCCAGAGAGTTTTGAAGTTACTATCTTTTAATTTTGAGCTTGTCTTATAGTACATATAGTACTGGGATATTGGTTTGGAGTTCTGGTCTCCGGTTGGTATTACTATATTATCATTTTGAAATTTCAGATTTGTTTTGGCTTTTCAGTTTAAATGATTGTCTCTATTTCTCAATAAGAACAAAGCCATAAGTGATTAAAGTATAAATATGTCACTACCCCCTTTATCTAATGGCCGTTCATCAAGTCCTATTACGCCAGAATTGTTATCATTAACTCTTAACCGCCCTGAATCGGCTCTTTCTAGTTCATCTTCACATCGACGGCATACTGCTAGTAGTAGCGGATATAATAATAATAATAATAATAATAACAATCTTGACAGGGGTGCTGATCTCCCTCAATCACCATCGACCTCATCTTCAGCATCATCTATAAAATCTGGACGTCTATCAGGTTCTTTAGATTTAATTCGAACATCATTAGATAAAATTTCAATAATTTCATCATCGTCATCTTCTTCGTCTCCATCAAGAGTATCTACCGAACAAAGACAACAACGTCAACAGCGTCAACAGCGTCAACAGCATCAACAGCATCAACAGCATCAACAGTATCAACAGCATCAACAGCATCAACAGCCACAACAGCAACAACGGCAACAACTGCAACAACTGCAACAACTGCAACAACTGCAACAACTGCAGCAACTGCAGCAACAACAGTATCAACAACCACAACCACAACCACAACCACAACCACAACCACAACCACAACCACACAAGCATCATCAACAACCAAAAGAAAGGGAATTATACAAACTTCGTGGTAGTAACAGTAGTAGTATTACAACCTTATCTGGTACTACTCCTCAAGATTATGGAAGTAATCTAGATCTTACTATTGCTGCTTCTCATGATCAAAGCCATGATGATGATTTTAATGAAGAGAATGATATTGTAGAATTCAAACTTAATTCTGATAATGATCCAGGGATTATAAGATCACGAGATACTACCGAAGATGGAATTCCACAAGTTGTAAGATATTCCACTTCATCTTCAAGATCTGATGGTTCTCAAACTAATAGTAAAGATTCATATTCTTCTACTTCTTCTGGAAGATTGCGCGGTAATGATACTAACGAGTCTGCTCTTGAATCTGATAATGCTCAACAAAACCGAAGCGTTGGAGGGGAAGGAGGATCAAAAGATACTTCTAAACTTCACTATCAACAGAGAGCACTTTTTTCACAGAATTTGGATCCTCATAAAGTCCATACTCGTAATCCATCTCTACCTTCAGAATCTTCCCATCAAAGTGTATTACAGAGCGAATTTACACATTTAAATAATGATAGTGATTCCAAAAAACAGTTCGATGAATCGTCAAATATATCAAAAGATGATGATTCTCATGATGACGACGATGATGATGGCCATGGGGAATGGCAGGATATGAAAACCGTTGGCAGCTACGAAGTCTATGATGAAAAGGGTCAGGTAGTAGTCCATCGTAAGATCAGTCATGACGAGGTCCTTGATAAGTTACAGGGCGATGCCGGTCATACCTCGGCTGCTACAGGATACACTCGTGTGGCAGTTGATGAGGATGCTAAAAGTGTTACTTCTATGGATGAACATACCGATTTTTTGTTTACCGAAGACGAGCTTACCCGTAATCCTCTATCTCAGCTACAGGCTACCAAGGATATGCTTACTGACAGTCAACGGATTGCCTATGTAGGGTTATGTAGATTGGTAATGACCGCTTTAGCAACCGAGTTGGCGGCTATGACTGGCAGTCGGCGTATTGCACGGGGTCTAAGCAATGCTCAGGGGAGTATGGCTATGTGGTCACAAAAAATGATGATTCGATTATATACTCATATGGATCTTTCACCAGAAGGTAAGTAAACTGCCGGAGCTCTGGTCTCTATACTCCACAGATCTCTTTCTTGGAGTGTTGAGAGTGAAAGCCCACTATAATTGGATATGATTTATTCTAACCTTCAGAACAAATAATGATAGAACAGTTGTCACAACATGGAGTTCTGCCACTAGATCTGGCACCCTCATTGTTAAAGTCAGCAAAAATAAAGAATCCCATGGCTTCTGGTTCTCATGAAACTGAAATTGTTTCCAGTGATGATGCAGAGGAACAATCACCACCAGCATATCAAGAAAAAATAACTGAAGATCAAGAGGCTGAACAACAGAAAGCAAGTGATCTGAATGTCCAGAGTCCTGATGACGTGAAAGATCTTCAGACGCTGGATATCGATGTCCGATGGACTGTTCTATGTGACCTTTTCCTCGTGCTTATATCCGATTCTGTTTATGATGCACGGTCAAGAACTCTACTGGAAAGAGTGGGAAATGAGTTAAAAATTTCTCGCCTAGAAATTGCCCAGTTTGAATGTAAAGTAACAGATGCTCTCGAGATTGAAGAAGGCAGCATTCAGACTTGGGATGAGAAGGATATTATGGAATCTAGGAGGAAATTGGCTCTGAGGAAAAAGTATATGTATGTAGGACTGGCAACGTTGGGAGGCGGGCTCGTAATTGGTTTATCTGCTGGGTTATTAGCCCCAGTCATTGGAGCTGGCTTGGCTGCTGGATTTACTACTATTGGTATTAGTGGTACTGCGGGATTCTTGGCTGGTGCTGGTGGAGCTGCAGTCGTGACTTCTACAGGGGTGGCTGTAGGGGCGCATATTGGAAACAGGGGTATGGCTAAAAGAATGGGACATGTTAAGACCTTTGAATTCAGACCATTACACAATCATAAGAGAGTAAATGCGATTGTGACTGTTTCTGGTTGGATGTCAGGTAAAGAAGATGATGTTCGTTTACCATTTTCAACCATTGACCCTATTATGGGCGACATTCTATCAGTTCTCTGGGAACCTGAGATGTTAACATCGATGGGTCAAACAATTAATATTTTAGCTACTGAAGTACTGACTCAGAGCATTCAACAAGTGCTCGGATCAACTGTACTTATGGCTCTTATGGCGTCTATCCAATTGCCAATGGCTCTGTCAAAGTTGGGATATCTGTTAGATAATCCATGGAATGTATCGTTAGATCGAGCGTGGGCCTCTGGATTAATTTTAGCTGATAGTCTAATTAATCGTAATCTAGGAGTACGACCAATTATCCTTGTTGGGTTTTCGCTTGGCTCTCGTGTAATATATTCTTGTCTTGTGGAATTAGCGAGGAGAGGTGCATATGGACTGGTTCAGGATGTGTATGTATTTGGGGCCCCTATAGTCGTAAAGCGTGATCAGTTCATGCTTGCTCGTTCAGTAGTTAGTGGCCGGTTTGTGAATGGATATTCCAAGAAGGATTGGATCTTGGGATACCTGTTCCGGGCCACTAGTGGAGGATTAGGAAGAATAGCCGGTCTTGCACCAATTGACCGTGTACCAAATGTGGAGAATTTCGATAATACGGATGTGATCGATGGTCATATGGGTTATCGTAAGGCTATTCCCAAGCTTCTAAGTTCTTGCGGCTGGGAGGTACTTAGTGAAGAGTTCACGGAAATTGAGGATCCAGATCCCAAGAAATTGCGAGAAAAACAGCGGGAGTTGATAGTGGAATTCGATGAGGCTCGTAAGCAGATGGAAGAGGAAGCCAAAAGCCTGAAAAGCAAACGTGGGAAATCCAAGTTATTTTCGTGGATGAAACCTAAGAAGAAGGAATGGTGGGAGATGGCTGATCGCGACGCAGCTAGCTCATCAAGTCAGAATTCTAAGCAGGATCCTGATAATGATGAAGAAAAAGGATCTGTGATGTTTGATTTGGATGCTATCAAGCGAGAGGTTGACAATATATCGTCCAGCAAGAATAATAATAATGGGAATGAGAAAAATGCTAGCAATAACACTGTATCTCTGCCAACTACAGTACCGGTTTCATCTAATACTGACTATACGGAGTTTGAAGAGTATGACCCTGGAGAGCTTTCTAGTAGCCAAGGACAAGATATTCAGATGTCATTTGATGCTTTTGAAGATGACGAGGCTGATAGAAATGGTAATCGTTCATCACGGGCTTCGTTGGAGGTATCGCATGAAGATGAGTTGAAAACAGCGGCGGATGTGCAACCTCTAGCAGCTAAAAAAATACTATCTCCTGAGGAAAAAACTGAAGCGAGTTCTGCGGTGGAAAAAACTGAAGCAAGTTTGGTGGTGGAAAAAACTGAAGCGAGTCCGGCGGTGGGAAAAACGGAAGCGAGTTCGGCGATGGAAAAAACTGAAGCGGGTTCGGCGGTGGAAATAACTGAAGCGAGTTCGGTGGTGGAAACATCTGAAGCGAGTTCGGCGGTGAAAAAAACTGAAGCAAGTGTAGCGGCAAAAAAAAATGAACCGTTGGTCAGTGAACCATTTCTAAATGAACAGGAAGACAGCAATTATGATTACGACGAGGAAGAATTGGGAGGAGGCGGTGATATTGTTATGATGTTTGATTAGATAGAGAATGCTTAGCATTTATATATATTAATAACATGATATGTACTAACAATTATGACATTATGTTCGTTAAAGAATGCAAGTGGTGTGGTTTACTGTCGATTGTCTCAAGGCTCCGAATCGCTGCAAGTACTACAATAGAGAACAAACTTCAAAATACACTTTTATTTCTAAAATTTGAGAGATCATTTTTATTAAGAAAAAAAAGATAACGTTGAGATAAACGATAGACGTCTATCGTCTCCGATATGTATTAGTTAACTTAGGGCCTGTTTACTAACGTTTTTTTTTCTTTCATCGTTCCAGTCACCATACCTAGTTGATACCAAAAGTTTTCCTATTTTCCCACCAGGATAAGCAAGTTTTATGCCCCAAAGAGGAAGCATCCCACTCCGGTCGTGGAAGTCCCTTCACTAGTTCAGTCTTAGAAAGACCACAGATGGGGCAATATGTTCTCCCTGGGACAGACTTGGATGATACGGTGAGTCGAGAATCCAATTCAGGGATTTCAGAAAGTAAAGACGGGGTTAAGAAAGACTTTAGGCGGCCAGTAACTTCATCGTTCCATACTTTGACCACTTCTCTACTTTCACGGTCCGCTTGACGTAATTGAGTCTCATCAATGGCAGCACGAGATCTTCCGGCCATAATACGAGCAGCTACACGCACGGCTTCAAAATATCCAACAATGAATTTCTTAGTCTCTGGGCGAGAGATAGTACGTTTTTTCATCGAATAACTGAGAGGAACTAGACTGGAAAAAAGTGGATCAATGATACGGATGACGTTTTGATGGAAATATGCAATGAGTTGATTAGGTGGTGGAACACTGGAACCGTTAGTAAATTCGTCAAAGTCATCATCAACATCACCAACATCATCAAATTCATCAAGTGAAGGGTCTGTCACTAAGATTTTTTCAGACTTGTTTTCATCCAGCAATTCAGATTTCTTCACGGCATCTCTTGGCTCTGGAATCTGCTGCTGCTGCTGCTGCTGCCGTCTAGGCGATAACGTTTCGGATGAAGATATATCTTCTTTTGATATTGATGGTCCTGGTCTGGCGGATAGTAAGTTATTCCACTGATCTAATGTAGCTTCAGTTGGAGTTGAAGCTCCTCCAACTCTGGAGGTTGTTAGATGCTGACCAAATTTGATGTCAGGTGCAAAAGATGATAAGTCATTTACTTGTTGTTGAATTGAAGGAGAAGATGATGAAGATGGTGATGGTTTCAAGGTTGAAGACGATGTAGATATTGTCTTATTCTCAGAAAAGTCTCCGAATAAATCGAATGGGTCCAAATTATCGGCTTTCTTTAGCCCTGATTGAGATGGCTTGGATGGGAAAAGACCATCCGATAACCCAGGAGGATTGAGTACAGAGTTACCGGACGATAAGCCTGAACCCAAGGAACCGGCTAAACCCGACACACCCGATGAACCTGACACACCTGACACACTCGATGAACCTGATAACCCCGGCAACCCTGAAAACTTGGAACCAGAAATCACAGGTCGCTGGAATGACAGGAATTTCTTACTAGCTACCTTATCAAGTACAGGCTGAAATCCCACAAAATCTCCAAATCCATCATCATCATCATCATCAACAATAGTATTTCCCACACTCTCATCTTTCACATGAGCAGAGCCTGAAATCAAAGGGGGTTGTAAATGTTTGGCTAATTGAGCCGGTAATACTAATCCAGTTCCAGAAGGGATCCCCGCAAACACCAATCCAGTTCCAGAAGGGATCCCCGCAAACTTCGTGTCATTATTTTTATCACTGGCATTTTCCGTTTCTATGTCGATGACGTTTTTCGTCTCTGTGGCGTTGGCAGACTCTCCCAGATCTGTACTGTTACTGCTCGACTTGCACGTTTCAAAAAACGCTAGGTCTTCTAACGACAATCCTGCCATGGAAAATAAGATAATGATACTTTCATATTATGTAGAGCCAAATATATCAGATATCATAACAGTTACTTCATAGTGGACGTAAGAGAGAGAGATGTTGGAGAGAGAAGTAAATGTGAATAAAGTGTCAATTTTGTTAATATTTCACGATCGAGCGAGTTCGGTCCGTCAACGGGATTTTATCCGGACTACATCCGCGGATGAGCACCCCTGGAACACAGCACTCACTCCAACAACAAAACAGAACATTTATATTATAACTATGACGTTTTTGAGATATAAAAAATCCTGTGGACTCACTATCTTCCTGACACTGCTATCAGGAGAGACTGTATAAGCAGAATGGCAGGATATTTTAGAATATGAGAGAACTAGTATTTAGATATCGACATCCAATATACTGGCGTACAGTATCCTCATTCTCTCTTTACAATAGTAGAGGAGCAGCGAAATTTTCAACATTTAAAGCATGTCAGTTTGAGATTAGATCAGCCGAGACTCTTCCAGCCAGGACGATTCCTCATTATGGGCGTAAGTAAAAAGGTCCTCTAGAGTGTGGATCGCATGGTTGGTCTTGGAGGAAGATTATGAGGAAGGGATAGCGTTCAGGAACTCTATGTCTAATAGATTTGTTGTCTGAGTTTGATTGTCCAGATGACTGACTTTTTTCCTATTTAGCTCTCCCATCAAAGCCGTCGTTCTATTCATTATCATGGGACATTCCTCCTAGAAATATATTTGTTGTAAAAAAACCATGGAATAATCAAGTTCGAACTGCTACAGTCAATTTTATTCAACTTCTCTCAAAAGAATACCCACAGGTTAATGTGATAGTCGAAGATGATGTTGCTGAGGAGTTACGAGAGGAGGAGAAGAATTCTGCTACTACGTTGATTGGTGATGATGTTGCACTATACACAGGTACAAATGAATTACTCCAGGAGAAGACTGATCTATTAGTAACAATTGGAGGAGACGGAACTATCCTACATGCCACTTCACGGTTTGCGTCGGGAGATGTTCCCCCAGTATTAAGTTTTTCTTTGGGTACTTTGGGGTTTTTATTACCATTTGATCTCAAGGACTGTGGAGATGCTTTGAAGGCAGTATTCACTTCACAGAGCACTGTTCTCAATAGATTTCGACTTCGTTGTGAGACGCATGGACATCGTCATAATGGAGGTGGTGGCGGCAATCGGAGAAGAGAAGTAATTCATGCCATGAATGATTTAAACATTCATAGAGGAGCCGATCCACATTTGACAATGTTAGATATTTCTGTCGACAATCAATTTGTCACCAGAGGTATAGCTGATGGAGTAATTGTCTCTACACCAACTGGATCAACTGCTTATTCACTTTCTGCTGGAGGATCAATAGTTCATCCTTCAGTGTCTTGTATATTAATAACCCCCATTTGTCCACGGTCGTTATCGTTTAGACCTTTAGTTTTCCCTGCAACATCCAAAATTGCCATAAGTATGTCTCCACAATCCCGTGGACAAGCAACCGAGTTAAGCATAGATGGTATCCGTCGGGGAATGTTATATCCGGGTGATAAAATTACTGTGGAATCGGAAAAGGGAATCAACAAAGGAATTTGGTGTGTTGCGAGGACAAATGGTGATTGGGTGAAACAGATTAACGAATTGCTTGGATTCAATTCAATGTTTGGTCAACGTCTGAAGGTCGTTGAGGGAGAATGATTCTTCCAAGTTCGTTCTGTCTTTGTGTTGGCTGAACAATGTATTTATAGTATTTAAATTCTAAATTGAATTCATGTTAAATAACTTATAGTAGGATTTGAAGTGGGAAAGAGAAGAGATCTCGCTACTCAACAACTAAATCTAGGGCGCAACCAGTTAAAATTTTCAGAAAACATTTTGATTGAACTTAAATAAACTAAACAAAGGAAACACGAAATACAATACACAAAATCGAAAAGAAAAAGAAAAACTTGTTCCTTTTTTTTACACGTCATACATTTTCTGATACTTCATCTCGTTTGAATCATCGACTAATACTTCATCTCGTTTGAATCATCGTCACCACCATCACCGTCGTTGAAATTTGTATCGGAAGTTTTCTTTCCACCAGAAATGTCCTCTTCATCATAGAACTCATTGTCAGCTTCTACCCGCTCATCATGAACTAACTGAGATCCACCTCTTGTCTCTTTAGTAGCCTCAGTATCCTCTTCGATATCACCTTCATCTGGAGCATCCCTTGGTACATCTTGCATTTGTACAGAAGGAGCAAACTTCGTCCGCGATAAGTTTTGCAATACCTGATCTAAAATTTTCTTCAAATATTCAGGACTATTTGCATTCTGCATATTCGATGGGCGAACTTCTAGTCTATAATCAGGACCATAATATTCATAGTAATCGTTATAGGGGATTTCAGGCCCTACCACTTTACCAACTAAGAGACCAGTTTCAAAAGTCCAAGTACGACTAACATTTCTCATAGTATATCCACCACCGCCAACAACTAAAGTGGGTTTACCAAAGCTCTTAACAAACTTTACACAATTGGCATGACCATGCATACTCAAATTAAAACATCCTAATCTATCTCCAGATAATGAATCTCCTCCACATTGTAATACAACAGCGCCAGGTTGGTACCATTCCATAATAGCAGTAATCACAGGTTCAAACACACTCTTATAGTTACGATCATCAATACCATCTCGGAATGGGAAATTCACAGCATAATTCTTGCCTTTTCCAACACCAATATCTCGAAGTTCACCTGTACCTGGGAAGAACTCTCCATATTTATGGAAACTACATGTCATAACTCGATCTGTACTATAAAAGGCCTCTTCTACACCATCTCCATGATGAACATCAATATCAACATACAACACTCTAGCGTGATACCTTAATAATTCAATGATACCTAGAACAATATCATTCAAATAACAAAAACCACTAGCTTCACTCTTCTTAGCGTGATGTAATCCACCTGCCCAATTTACAGCGATATCACATTTCTCTCTATTTAATCGAGCAGCACCTTCCATACTTCCTCCACCACTAATACCACAGAACTCGAACAATCCATCAAATACAGGACAATCATCTCCTACATTAAATTTCACTTGTTCCTTGGCGAATAATTCCATATTATCTGGTGTTACTCGTGACAAAAAATCGATATATTCATCTGTATGAAACTGGCACATTTCTTGTTTAGTTGCAGGTTTAGCACGCTAATAAGTTAGTTCTAGAGTTCCTTTTTTTTTTTCGTCTCCGACGGCCGGGGCTTAACCCAAGACCCTTAGCTCGAGCGCAGCACAAGACGATGGTAATGTAAACTCCAGTTGCCACTAAAACTTTCAGCAGTTATCAACTTACATATATCTCCATGTGCTTATATAAACCATAGTTCATAATCAGACTATGGGCCATTCTTATACGATGAGGTTTCATAGGATGACCAGTTCCATAGGCATAATTTCCAACATCGGCTATGGTTTTGTTAGATCACAATCAAACTGGGTGTAGCAAAGATGCCTGTCACACTTACAATCATAGAAATAAGCAACACCTAAAATAATAGTTAGTATATGATTACAAAAAAAATGAGACTAGATCCGTGGTAGAGAGAAGAAAAACATAAACATGATAATATCTATGTGGAAATCGCTCAGCCTCTAGAGCACAAGAGGTGTAAAGCTTCGCTACTGTGGAGGCAAACAGAAAAAGATATCCCTCGACAAGATACCAGTCTCCCCAAGAGGTCGCTCTCTACAAGATACCTCCAAGAGACCGATACAAGATACCTCCACAACATATCGGTCTCCCCAAGACCGAGGTATCTCTCCTCAAAATACCTCTACCTAAGATACCAGTCTCATCCCCATAATGCCACTCCCCATTATTACTTACGTCTTTTATCAGACGGTTTCAATACAAATGGATCCAGAGGGGCTGGGAAAACCATTTTTCAAACCAGTCGTCTAAAACTTCTCGTAGGTCCAATCCAATAAAGAAGGAAACTTAGAATTCCAAAATGAACTGAAATTCCACAACGACAATAACCACTTCCCGAAGAAGATAATGTAAAACGAAAAAGGAAGAAAGATAGAGAGGAAGAGAGGGAGGATTTCAATCGAATTCAGACGGCCTCCGGGACCCGTTTGTACGTGCGTTATAGATGGCGCGGCTGATCGTAATTATAATAACGTAACGTACTTATTAGGTATTACCCTACCCTAGATATCAAAATTTCTCAGTTATATAAAGGAAATATTCATGCATGGACAGGGTTAGGAAGTCACCTGATTTATACCATTTTTTAATTGAGAGCCAACCAACCACAATCTCAGAATATTTCAAGGTCATCATCATCATCATCTTCTCTAACTCAATACACACCTCTCCTTAATCTTCAGCCCAAGATGAGGTTCACTAGATTGTTACAAAATGCCAGGGCCACTGCGTCTCGATCGGCTACCAAGGAAGTGTTTTTGAAAATAGGAAATGATGACATCCTTATTAAGAGTGCTACTGGAAGTATGTTTAAAACGGCGCATATGATCAATTGATTTGATACTGCTCTGATGGTTGTTAGAGCCTCATCCAACGGTGCTACTGTCACTGGGTAGTTCGAGTCGCGGGGAGATGTGGTCAAGGTGTGGCCAATTAGGCATCAGAACCGAACTAAGTGCGGTGTCTACCTGATTAAATTTAGGGGACCGGGGGCTACAGTTGCTGGCGGCAGATCGGAAACCATATCAGGAATTTTATCTAACTAATATTTAGATCCAACTGGTATCACCGGTATTTGGCAACATCCCAATCCAAGACCAGCTTTGATTGCAATTTATAATCATACTTTAGAACTGTTGGCTGATAGATACCCTCCAGAGAGTGTATATAGACAATCAGTGGAAAATTTGACCAAAGCACGAAAACGAATTGTTGAAAACAATGAAACTGGTGAAGTTATTGAACAAGAAATTGGATCTGGATTGATAGAAGAGATTCTCGAACAAGCCGCCGAAGAATTCCGTTTAGCCGAATATTTAGCGGAAAAGAAACCATGGGAAGAACTTGAAGATAAGCCAAGTCCTGAACAGTGGAAATATGATCGACCAGAGTAATATTTTTGGTTGTACTAATAAACATGATTTAAATGACTCATGCTTTCTTAGTTGTTTACCAGACCCAGGTTGCTCGGTTTGGTCGGGCTAGGTATGACTGAAGACTTTGCTGTCTTACTACGCCATTTTTTTGGCTGTCTCGAGGATTGGGGCTCTGCCTCGTGTTGGGGCTCTGCCTCGGGCGTTGGGGATCTGGCTCTGGTCTGACCCAGGCTCTGATTCGGGCTCAAGCTCTGACCCAGGCTCTGATTCGGGCTCAAGCTCTGACTCAGGCTCTGACTCAGGCTCTGGGTCTGACCCTGTTGGTGTTCCTCCAATCTACACCGACAGTGCCCAGAACCATACTCATCCAGAGAGTTCAGGAGTCATCGCAAGATCACCATTAGAGGTCAACCAGGCTGGGGCTCAGTCCCAGCCTCCGGAGGATATGGTCGTCCGTTAGTCCAAGAAACGATAAGAGCAGATAAGATATCTCTGATCAAAGAGTTGACGACCGTTACGACAAAAACATAATAATTAATTAATAAACAAACAAACTAAAAACAGATTAGATTGAAAAAAAACCTCGCAAGCCGAAAAAAAACATACCAAAAGCGACAAGGAAAAACATGATGGATGAGAGAGATATATATCATCTATAGATGAAAAACAACTAGACGAGAGGCAAAATAACCAACGGAATTAACAACACTTCCCACTAGTAGTTCCACCAGTAGCACCAACATTAACTGAACCTCTTGAATTATCAGCAGCTTGTTTGGCATTTTCAGTAAACATAGTCTCTTTAACTCTTCTGGCTAATGAAAAAAATGTCTCTTCAACATTATCATTAGTTTTAGCACTAGCTTCAATAAATGGAATTCCTAATTCATTTGCTAATTGTCGGCCTTGTTCAGTAGAGATAACTCTTTTATCAGTCATATCAGATTTATTACCAACAAGAATCAATACAACATTATCACTAGCATGTTGCTGAACATTCGAATACCAAGACCGTATATTACTAAAAGATTTTTCATCACAAACATCATAAACCAATAATATTCCCATAGCTCCTCTGTAATATGCAGTGGTAATAGTTTTGAATCTTTCTTGACCAGCAGTATCCCAAACTTGAAGTTTAACACGTTTACCATCTAAAGCAATAGTACGAATTTTGAAATCAATGCCAATGGTTGTAATGAAACTTGGAGTGAACTGATCATCACAGAATCTTAATAATAAACAAGATTTACCAACCCCCGAATCTCCAATTAGGAGTAATTTAATAAGTAAATCGTAAGTTCTTGTAGTTGACATGTTGAAAGAATATAATAAACTAGGGATGATATTAGACGACCCGGAGTAATATAGATCGATGGCCTTTTATATCCGGTCTAAGTCGGTTTAAGTTATGAAAGAGAAAAATAAACAAATCTGCAGATTTGAAACAGTAGATTGTATTCACTTGTAGATATTTGACAGAATAGAGAGATAGAGGAAGAGTGTGAATGAAGTGAAATGAAATTAAACGTTGGAGAGAGAGAGTGTGGTTAGAGAGGTGAGTAGATAGAGGCGGGAGAAACTGGGAACTCCGTGGATAACTACTGTGTAGTGTTTTGGTCACTGAGTAACAACCACAGGTAATTTCAAAGTAAGAAAACTACTACTAAGCTTGCCAGAAGTTGGAAAATATTCTATTAACGAGAACTTATATTAAAAAAAAGGAGAAAATCTTACTACAAATTTACAAATTAACTACAACAGATAATACAACAGAAATACAACAGAAATACAACAGAAATACAACAGAAATACAACAGAAATACAACAGAAATACAACAGAAATACAACAGAAATACATCAGAAATACATCAGAAATACATCAGAAATACATCAGAAATACATCAGAAATATAATTATATTGTAATAGCGGGTAATCCGGGTAACGAAGTGCGGCGAACGCGCACACACAGAGAGAGCTTAGGTCGGATCCTCCCAGCCTTTCGGCAAGAACCAAACCACCCGATCAATCCGCCTGTGGCCGGGGAGAAGGCCACCGGTGGCTGTTCCTGTTTGTTCTGCAATCAACTGATAAAGCCGGATTGGGTAGTCTTCCACCCGGGCATCCGTAACATAATCCTACATTTAAGACAAAATCATAAATAAATTAATCAATGAGAATAACGAGATCGACCAATATTCATAGTGAGAGCCAGGCGCCGGAGGGTAGTCACTCACTAGTCATGCTATTTATAGGATTGAATGAAGACTTTATAGTGACGCCTGGTAGATCTTCCAATTATTGCATGAGAGATGTAACAAGCTAGCGCCAGGGGAAAACCACAACTTAAATTTACTTAATTAGTAAAATATTACATAATAGGAGAATAAAACACATTTAACTCACTACATAATCCCCATAAAGGACTTTATTTGGCTACTCCCACGTGGCGAATGAACTCAGACCCAATAGCTCGCTTTGCTCGAGGTCAAGTCTTTGAGGTAGTGATGAACAAGTCAAATGAAAAAGAACACACTACCAATTCACCATAAATTCCGACAAACTTTGTACAGTACAGTACCCGAGGTATTTCAATTAATCCGTTAATAGAATATTCTATAAAGTTGTATTCGTTGCATGAAGCCAAAAAATCACTTCACAAAATCATGCTCGACAACTGGAAAGTATACTACCAGACGACCCTAGAGCCCGAGGTAAACTTCACCCCGTCAATTCAAAAACTAATATTAGGGGAAGCACTAACCAGCCCGGCGCCAACCTGCCTATGCGGAGTGGACCTGTCCATACCGCACCTTTTGTTCGACTGTGTCAACGTGCAAGAGGAGGCAACCCCCCTGAGAAACTGGGGGCGACAAGATCGCGACCAGATCGCCATCGGGGGCTTTGCACCAGGGACGGTCTCCGTCACCTCGCGTCTTTTCTCAAGGAATTTCCTTTGACACAGTATGCTACTCTCAGACCCGTTCGGACACGGTTCGGTAACCCTGCGCTGGTTGTTTTAGTAGCTTTTTATTTTTTTTACCCACTGGGTTTTTTAGCGTTGGTTGTTTTTGCTGTGCCATGAAGCAAATGCTGGAGTAGCATGCAGGAACCATATAGAATAGAGGGTTAAGTTAACGTTAACGTTAAAAGTTATGTTATTCCGCGAGGCATGCAGCATGACTTGTGAGTGGTAACGTACTGTTAACTTAACTTAACGTTACCAGTTAAGTTATGTTAACCGAGAGGGCTTCAGCTTAATTTGCTCACATAACCTGCATCATATTGTCGCGATCGCATGCGATAGATCATTTTTAGAATAATAGGGAAGAGGCAGTAAGTGGGGAAGGGGGAATCGTAGCTTAGCCCATGCTCATGAGAATGTGTTGGGGTTAGCGATAAGGGTTACAATTGTTTGGCCGAAACGAAAAAAATATCGAATATAAAAAGCCCCCGAAGGCCCGTTCCAATTTCTGAATTTCTTTCTTTTTTTTTTTTTTTTTTTCTTCGGCCCTCGTTGGCCCTCTCTCCTGGAGGCCAATATATCCATCGTATTTGAATTTAATAACTAAATATATCGCTAAAATAAATTGCTATTATAAATAAGTTACTTCTTTTCAGTGATTGGTTGGTGAAACCAAACCATTCAAGGTCTCAGAGAAGACTACTGGCTCCCTACTCTAATTTAGCCAGTTGATATATCAGGGGATCTGGAGTTTTGCAATCTTTGAGAAGAAATAAATCACTTCATGTAGAATTATGTAATACGGCCCAATAGTCCGGCTGAGCTTAGCTAAGGTAAGCTAACGTAGCTTTGCTTAGCCGTGGCTAGGATTCAGGCCTAGGTTAGGTACCAATTTATTATTATTATTATTGTATTCGTTGCGAATATTCTTCGCAGATTTCTTTCCAATAACGAACTTCGATGTTAGACTTGAGATACGCCTCCCATCCCGGACTCCTATTATCCCATTGTTGCAGAGTGAATTAGGGGGGAAAATTAACTTAATATATATATATATACAGCTAGTAACGTATCGTAAAAGTTACCACGTGAAACCTACTGCCGTATGTAGCATTTTACCTAACCCATATGACTGAAAAATGACATTTTTATTTTCGAGTCTAGTCAGTCGAAGTTCATTCTCTGAGTATCTCCCTCTGAGTGCATCTTTTTGAGTATCTTAATAGCTCTTTCTGTGAGTATCTCTCTTTCTGGGTGCATCTCTTAATAACTCTTTCTGTGAGTATCGCTCTTTCTGTGAGTATCGCTCTTTCTGTGTGCATCTCTTAATATCTCTTTCTCTGAGTATCTCTTTCTCTGAGTATCTCTTTCTCTGAGTATCTCTTTCTCTCAGTATCTCTTTCTCTGAGTATCTCTTTCTCTCAGTATCTCTTTCTCTGAGTATCTCTTTCTCTGAATATCTCTTTCTGTCTCTCTGAGTATCTTAACTATCTCTCAGTTTCGTAATCATGCCTACCGTTCCTGTCGATAAACAAGACCTCTATAATGCTCTTGGTCGTGAATATACTACTGAAGAATTCGATGAATTATGCTTCGAATTCGGAATTGAATTAGATGAAGATACAACTTCAGAATGTGTTAATGGAGAAAGACCACAACTAAAAATTGAAATCCCCGCTAATCGTTATGATATGCTTTGTTATGAAGGTATTTCAAGAGCTTTAAATGTTTTTCTAGCTAGAGAACATGCTCCAAAATATAAATTAGTTGAAGCTCCTGAAAATGGAATTACTTTAACTGTTGATCCAAAGACTTTTCAAATCCGTCAATTTGTTGCTGGTGCTGTATTAAGAGGGGTTACTTTTACTCAAAGAAGTTATGATTCTTTTATTGCTCTTCAAGAAAAATTACATTCCAATATTTGTAGAAATCGATCTCTTGTAGCTATTGGTACTCATGATTTAGACAAAATCACTGGAACAAACCTTACTTATAGAGGCATGAAACCTGAAGATATTAAATTTGCACCTTTAAATCAAACTAAAGTTATGACTGGTCCACAATTAATGGAGTTTTATGAAAAAGATAAAAACATTGGTAAATATTTACATTTAATTCGCGATTCACCAGTCTACCCAGTTTTTTATGATGAAGCCGATCATGTTTTATCTTTACCACCTATTATCAATAGTGATTTAACTAAAATCTCTCTTGATACTCATGATATTTTTATTGATTTAAGTGGAACTGATAAAACTAAAATTGAAATCGTCGTCAATCAATTAGTGGCTATGTTTTCACAATATTCTAAGACTCCTTTTACTATTGAACCTATTAAGATTATATCTGATCATAATAATGAATCGAGAATTAGTCCTAATATCACTCCTCGTCAGACTACTGCTGAGGTTAGTTATATAAATTCGATTTTAGGATTGAAATTATCTCGTCAGGAAATTTGTGATTTATTAGCTAGAATGATGTTAGATGCTAAACCAAATCTAACTAATGACGATTTACTTGATGTTGCTGTTCCTATTACTCGTTCAGATATTCTTCATCAATGTGATATAATGGAAGACGCAGGAATTGCTTATGGATTCAATAATTTAACTAGGACTTTCCCATCCGATTCTTTTACAATTGGTGAACCATTACCAATTAATAAACTTAGTGATATTGTTCGACGTGAAGTTGCAATGGCTGGTTGGATTGAAGTTATGCCTTTAACTTTATGTTCACATGATGAGAATTTCGCCTTTCTGAATAGAAAAGATAATGGTACATTAGCTGTTCATTTAGAAAATCCTAAAACTCTTGAATATCAAGTAGTTCGAACTAGTCTTTTACCAGGTATTTTAAAGACAATTAAAGAAAATCGTAAACATTCTTTACCTCTCAAAGTTTTTGAGGTATCTGACGTAGTTTTCAAGGATGAATCTCTTGAGCGTCAAGCATATAATAATCGACGGTTCGGAGCCGTCTATGCTGGTAAAACTAGTGGGTTTGAAATTGTTCATGGTCTTTTGGATAGATTGATGAAGATGTTACGAGTTACATGGTTAGCAGAGAATGAAAACGATTCTAAATCATCAAAGGACCGAGGGTATTGGATATCCGAACTTAATGATGCCACTTATTTCCCTGGTCGTGGAGCTAATATCTGGTATCGTGAAACCAAGGGTGGTGAACCTCGTGTAATTGGTACTCTTGGAGTTCTTCATCCTGATGTTCTAAATAATTTTGATATTCCTTACGCTGCTTCAAGTATTGAATTGGATGTGGAGACTTTCCTAATCAAGTAGATTAATAAGTAGAGAAGATAGACTAGATTTTATATATACGACTCTTGGGGTTTTTTCGCCCGCTGTGTCCCTTGTTTGCCTCTGGTAGCTGGGGGTGCGGTTGCCCCCCGCTGTGTCCCTTGTTTGCCTCTGGCAGCTGGGGCTGTGTCCGGTCGAGGTTAAGACCGTGCTGCTAAGACTAAGCAGTTTTCTTCTTTTCAACATATTTCAACCAAGCTTCAAAACCTATTCCTGAAAATACTAAAACAACTCCTGCCCATTGACCTGGCTGTAATACATGATTAAACCAGACAACACTCAATAACATTGAAACCATTTTTCTTGTCACAGTCACAGTCACGAGAATAATGGACCCGTAATTTTCCAAAGTATGGAAAATAAATACTTGGCCAACCGCTCCACATATACCAAATAGAAGTATATCCACTAAAATTCGAGGATGTAACGAGATAAAAGCTATAGCATCTGGTAATTGAGAAGTAAATGGTGTTAATAATGCCAATGCACTAAGAATAGCAGAAATAGCATTTAAACCACACATCATATGAGGACCAGTAATGGATTTTTTGGTATGAAACATATGATCTTGAGTAGTATTATAGAATCCATCAAGAAACAGATTGATAGAAAGAAGAAGAAATCCAAACAGTGATGATGAGCTTATCGTTGTTTTCTTTGACGTCTTCTTACCACTAGTATGATATATTGAAAACATACATACACCTACTGTTATAGCAATAACCACTATATATTTATATAGAGGATATTTCCTTCGATATATTGTTAAATGCAATGCCATCACCGGTAATAGTTTACAGCTTTTAGCCAATAAAAGCGTTAAATAATCAACATATTCTAAACTGGCATAGGCAAATGGGGATGATAAACTCTGACAAACTGCAACTAATATATACTGCTGTAGAGTGTTCCAATCGGGAAATACTGGAGAATAGTATCTAGAGTCATTATCAATTTTCCTATTCTGCTTCCTCCTGAATTGTAAATATAAGTATCCAACTATAGCGGCTAATGCCGACTGGATTGTGTTTATAACCAAAGATGATCTAAAAATCCGATTATCAGGGCCATACGGTGTTGTTGAGATTCGTTCCTGTAACACAGCCCAAGTTAGGAATGAAATATAAATTCCAAAAATACAGATAATCATAGATGTTATTGAAGAATGTATGGTGGACGTGGTTGTTGTAGAGATGGATTTCGGATCATGCTTGTCATTGGTCACGATAGAGATGGATTTAGGATCCTGCTTGCCATTGGACACGATAGAGACCGATTTAGGATCATGCTGGCCATCGGTTACGATAGAGATGGATTTAGGATCCTGCTGGTCATCGGTTACGATAGAGATCGACTTAGGATCATGCTGGTCATCGGTTACGATAGAGATCGACTTAGGATGGAGATGATGTTTCTTCCTAATATCTTTTTCTGTCACGTAGACCTTTGAGGATTTTATAGTTGTTTCTGTCATATATCAGAGCGTCAAATCAGCCAGAATATAAATCGATACACTCCGAATATAATGATATAGACGAGAAGAAGCCAGATGTCAACTTGACAGCTATAGGTCATCGATCATAAATTAGAGTGTGCACGTGATATAGGCACGGCTGCGGAAAAATTTAGAACCTTCTTCTTTGGAGAAACAATTTCGGAGATTTTTCGGCCAAGAAAACAATCTCTCGAGGAAATTAAAGAGTTTCGTAGCAAAAAAAGGAAACCGGAGGATGTGTGGGTGGAGGATTCCGATGCGTTGCCGGCTGAGTTCTCGGTCTGCTCTAGAAGTCTGTAACATCAATGAGAGTTTTAAGTGAAGCGGGAGCAAGGGGCTGGAAACGAAGGCAAAACAGGACCAATGAGATTTAATTTTCTCGACCAAAGCGGGGAGCAAGGGGCTGGCAACGAAGACAAAACAGGACCAATGAGATTTAATTTTCTCGACCAAAGCGAGAGCTAGCAAGGTATCCGGGGCTACAAACAGGATATATGAGATTTGACTTCTCGAGTGAACTAGCAACCAGACGAAGTAATGCATAGTAACTGTACTGGAAAGGATCTGCAATATGGGATATATGCGAGATAAGATAAGATTGGATCCATCCAGGAGAAGCTTCTCGGCCATCACGTTTGTCAGACGTGTTAAACAAATCCAAAAGGTTTCTTGACCTTTTTCCATCAAATACTGAATGCTCGATAAATCTATTTAGACTCCTTAAAGAAATTTTCATTTTAGGTAACTGTTATTGTACTTAGATATAACAGAAATAAGTGATAGACTGAAGTAAGATTCCATTAGAATAAATATCTAGTTATATAGATTGGCAGTTATAACGTAATTAGTTAATCTAACTGACAAACACTCCATTCATAGGTGAATAACTAGCTCTCTCTATAATATATGAAATATTTTAACAACTGGTCTAGCTAACACTCAATAAATTGGAGTCATCCAGTTGCCTGATGTTAATGTACGCGTAGCTTTGTTGGGTGAGCATTCCCGGCTGTCCGAGTTTAAAAAAGTTTCTGTACTGATGCAGCGAGAAGTTGACTGATCCCAGTTGGGGCAGATCGCGTTGATGCCGCATCATTTTATCAGAACGCGTAATAAAAGCATGGAGGTGGTTGACGGGGGTTGATTTTTGTTGAGTCCATTAGCCGTGCCTACGTACGCGCGCGCGCGTCAACAGGTGAAAGTATAGCGGGCTACAGCAATTAAATGTGAAGCAGCACGTCAGCAAGCTTAAAGTGACTGGGGACAGGCTGCTTGGGAAGGGGGGTTAAGGCGGCATCAACCACTTCTCTGGTAGCCGTATAAAGTATACATGTATAAAAACGGGCCCCATTTAATCTTTGCCATCATATCATCCCTTCAACTGTTGTATCATTTTCAATTCTTCGTTTGAAAAGTTTTCTAGATTTATATCCAATTAATAGAAATTATATATCTAATCCAAAATGCCTTCTGCTGCTTTCCTTGACGCTGTATGTATGAATTGGTTATATGGTATCGAACAATTTGAGACTCTATTTCTAGATGTTATGGCTGTATATGGCTGCTGTTTACTTTTACTAACAATTATAAAGGCTGATGCCGTTCATAAATTGCCAAAGAAACCCACTGATCAGGAACTTCTTGATGTAAGTTGTCTATAGGGTAGAAGTGATTAGACCTGATTAGACCTCTCCAGCAAAGCGACAGTTATGGCGGCTGTCTAATGTATTTTTCTAACCTCTATGTATCAGCTGTATGGATTGTATAAGCAAGCTACTATTGGTGATAATAACACTCCTAAACCTAGTATTTTTGACCTTAAGGGAAAATACAAGTGGGAAGCTTGGGAGGATCTCAAAGGCAAAACCCAAGAAGAAGCTGAAGAAGAGTAAGTATTTGATGATATCATCCATTGGGACTTAGCTGTGGCTGAATTGGCTGTATTACCTACAAGTTGCATGAGAGAAACTAGCATCAGAACCACTGGTTCTCGGAGTGCTGGTTCTCGGAGTGAGCAAATAAGGCTACAGGATAAGTGGGCTAGACTTCGGAAACTGTACTACCGGTGTACTCCTTACTGCTTTAACCTGACTTGAACGAAGCAGAAGCTGAGCAGTCTGGCAAAGAAGAGCTGGACGTGGTGATCTAGATATATATCTTAGTTGCTGAGGTGGAGTGACAGTCACCAACAGCCTTAATCTAATGGAGCTAACTACTTAGGTACATTGCTCTTGCTAATAAATTGATTGAGAAGTATTCCAGCTAACCGCTTGATATTTTTTTATTCTCGAATTAAACTTAATGTCCGAGCGGATATTATTATGTACTGTTTTAGGTTATTATAATTATGAGGTATTTTCACTAGCGTTAATCGGGGTTGTCTTTCCCCTAGTCTATTCTAGTCTGCCTCTGGAGACTAGAGCTCCGCCCAGACATAGTGGCTTTCCTTGGCACCACAACGCCCTGTCCGCCTAATTTACAACGGAATAATCGAGTACGGCACACACTCAGAAGGATTAGAGTTGGTCGTAATTGTTTTGTCTCCGAGAGGACTAGTTCCTAATAACCACCGGTGAAAAGGGACATAGTAATTTTAAACTGTCGTATCTTATATTCACTCATAATGTCCCAAGAAAATATTGTACTCGGAACGGTTTCTTATCTTATCTCCGATGAAGATCATTTCCCATTACATACAATGTAAGCTATACAAATTGATCCTATGTTTCAGACTTTTCGTAGTTATAAATATTTTTCAAGAGGATAGCATCTGAATTATCAAGCGCAGCTTATATTACTAGTAATTTACTACTAGTGTGGTAATTACACAACTACTATTGTTCTACTACAGTAAAGACGAAGTTGTCGTTGCCATTTGACGGTTGTACTCACACCGTACAGCTAGTACTGTACTGTACATCGTTACTTATCTCGGGAAATGATTATCTTCGAGCTGAGCCTCATTCAAGTGAGCCGCACAAGTTCAACATCATCAACATCATCTTCTATAATTAATTATAGACTTCAGTACGGTTGGTTATCTTCATTCGTTTTAATATTTACGCGCTCTTGATAAATGGCCAGTAAATATAGAATTTGTTTTCTGGCCGAACGATTTTGTTGTGCTCTTGCCAGCGCATTTCCAAGAGTTGGTGTCAATTGTTTATTAGCATGGGGAACTTATGTTCACGTCTGGATTATTTGTCGGATTGAATTCAGGGGGGTAATTAAATATGGATTAGGTTTATTAGGTTTAATTGTATATATATTAACAGCGGTATGTTATTATCGTACTGTTTCATTTGGAGGAGGGTCTCCATTAGATGTAAGTATTGATGGAAGCAGACTATTTATGGATATTCGACTGATCTCGATCGATGATGTATCTAACTCTATTAGATCTCCGGCTTTGCCACTCCATTTGGTGACTTGGAAGAAGGTGGTGTTGCTTCAGCTCCTCCGGAAGTAGCGCATAATGTCACTGCGAAAGAAAATGGGGATATGAGATACTGCACAAAATGTTCTTGTTGGAAACCGGACCGCACCCATCATTGTAGATCTTGTAAAAGGTGTATTTTACGCATGGACCATCATTGTATGTTATGTGTGATGTTACTAACTCTGATTCGATCTTTTCCGCTAGCGTTTCTGGCATACTACAGAATTTGAACTCGAACATATCGAGAGAACAAGATCTGCGGGGAGCTAGTGGCTGCTAAGGCGTAGTAGTAACCCCATTTGTCTCAACTAACGTTCTAGGTCCTTGGTTTGCTACATGTATTGGGTTTCGGAATCATAAATTTTTCTGCCTGTTTCTAATATACACCTGTTTATTATGTTTAATATGTTTCATAAGCTCTGGTACAGTTGTTCTCCGATTTCTGAAAGATGAAGCCAAAATGGTAAGAAAAATGTGACTTCTATCTACTTTGTTCTGGTGTTGGAAAATCAGTG
The DNA here is from genome assembly GCA_030583505.1 of Sugiyamaella castrensis. Classification (NCBI taxonomy): domain Eukaryota; kingdom Fungi; phylum Ascomycota; class Dipodascomycetes; order Dipodascales; family Trichomonascaceae; genus Sugiyamaella; species Sugiyamaella castrensis. The sequence continues at coordinate 132,568 of JAJMIF010000008.1, read as the reverse complement.
TTACTAACATTTGTTTTAAGGCTACTGCATATCTTGCTCTTAATTGGGTTTTCCTAGCAGTTTTATCTGGGGTTATGGGTCTGGCTGTAGTGTTTTTCACGGGGTTTACTATTTAGTAAGTATTACCTCAACGTTCAGAGCTCATACCACTACTGTCTTTGCTTTCTAACACTGCAGTTTAATTCTGAAAAACAAAACCACTCTCGAATCCATGGAACCAGTCAAATATAAAACGGCACTGGCATCTTCCCAATTTCGTTATAGAGATGCCCCATCATCAGAATCAGTGGGAAATATCTTCGATCTTGGATGGTATAATAATTGGTGTTCTATTATGGGAAATCACCCATGGGAATGGTTCCTCCCTATTGTAACGTAAGTAATCGGGGCCAATCAAGAATCTTGAGGGATTTTTCCTCCTGCAATCATATACTAGTCGGATTTTGTTTTTGCGTTGACTTCTAACAACTAGACAAAATATTTCCCAAGGAACTTCATTCCCTATTAACCAAGAATTATGGGACATTGCTCAGCGAGAGGCGCAAAATGAGCAACTACAATCACTACAAACCAATGAATATTATGAACGGCAATCTAATTATTTGGATAGACGACGTGAAGTATTGAAGAAGGATGTAGAAAGAAGTATCAACAGAGATATCGAGATGAATTCTTTTCAACCATATTCTCATCATGATCACTATGAGAATGAAGATACTAATAATAATAGTACTCAAGATGAATCATATCCTCTGACAAGATATCGATAACAAGAATATAATTTACTGCTTTTAATTTATTTGAAAACTATCGCATGATAAAGTAGAAATACATCAGAAATAAAGTAAATAATCTAGAAGACATTTCTCAGTTGAGGATAGCTTTTCTCCTATCTAGACCAAAATGCTGTTAATGAAAAGTCTTAGATTGAGGACTAGAGCGATATCTCCCATTTTGCCCAATTGTCTCAGTCCTTAATTGGAAAATTCGGGACTCCTAATAAAGATCAGAAATATAATGCTAACCTTGAGAGCGTCAGTTTGATCCTCCATCAGTCTTATTGCCTTTCTATCTACTACGATTCTTCCGTTTTCGATGACCTTTCTGATTCAGATGGTTGGCCGATGGAGGGAACAGGATTGCAAATCATCCTCTATATATTTAAGAATCTTTTCAGCATCACGGTTAGAGATAGAGTTTCCATTTGGTGGCCGTCAGTCGAATTCCCTATATAAACGTGAAGAGATATCTGGATATGACTGTTCCGCTTTCCGTACTACACTATCCAGAAAGTGAAATGTCATTCTAAACCCTCGTTTAATTCATTCAGTCGATACCAGTAGGAAAACAATTCTCTGAAGTTTATAGGCCGTGTCAGTATAAAGTTACCTTCAGTTATCTCAGCAGGATTTCTGAGCAATGTGGGTAACTCTTTTCCCTCCATTATGACTTGAATTTTTTCCAAACAAGCTAATAGGCCACTCAGCGTTTTCAAACTGTCCAAAGCATGCTACTTGGAGGGATCTTTTGTAGTGGATAGCTTACGATTCTAACACTGAGAAATCAAGTTAACGACATCACCCATGTTTTTAAACTTTTTATCTTTCAGAAAGTTGAATTCAGGGTATTTACGGTATAGACTTTCCCTGAAACGAATAAATACTTTGGTTTAGAGATCTTTAGAAAAAACCGGAACTTGTTCAAATATATTCTCTCAAGTGCCTCATTTTCAGTAATCTTTCCTTATTTGGACAATCTCCAGGCTTCAATTTTCTTAGCCGATAAGTCAACTTTCGAATGGTCTTGTGCCTAACTGTGGATACCTGTAAACCATCATTTATCTCTCAGTATGCGATCTTTATTAGTAACAAAATAAGTTAGCGCCTCTAGAGGAATGCTTCCTCAACGCATCTAAACTTAACTTTATTTATCCATCGTCTAAATGATAGAGGACTTCCCCCTGACTTGGTTTGGGCCCATAAAGTTCCAAATCTTGGATGATCCGTGAGCAATCGAAAACAGATAACTGTTTATCAACGTCAGTTGATGACATTGTGACGTTTACTCTTAATCAGGTCAAGCTTCGGGTTTTTTTAATCTAAACCCGTAACTGAAAATCTAAGACAATAACCATCAGTTACTTATTAATACAGGAAGAAGAATATCGCCGAGGCAATAGAATAGGACGCTATTGCTCTATAGAGAGCTCAGCAACGTACTAGACAGAAGTCAATGGTAAAGACAAACGAAAAGGGGTCAGCTCGTATTCAAACAACTTCGTATTTTTTAAATAAAGAATTTCATTTCTTGAAAGCGAACTATATTGTATAAGTCTTTCAGAGTAAATGAGCTCTCTACCTTTGGGATGTTTGTCTTGTTTCCGGGTATCCTCATTCCCTAATTTCCCTTGTGCTTTGTGTTCAATTTTCCATGTCTCGAGAAAAAAATCGGTTGTCTTATGTGCTCTAAGATTATGAGAAAAATGTGAATTTGGGTCCATATTTCAAATATATATAAATAAATCTATGACATATCTCAAGCCGGGACATGAGATCTCCCTCCTGTACTTGGCGTACTATGCCTTGAATTGCTTCAATGATAATTCCGAGGTGAAATCTATGAAGTTATTCGATGGTTCAGCTACAATGAACTCTTCCCCGCCATTAGAAGAAGTGACTGCGAGATAAGGTTTACACTTTCTGCATGAACAGAGAGGTATTTAACATCGAGATCTGCAGTGGGTTATAAATGTTACACTATTCATAAGGCTGTGTGTAACACAGTTAAACACACGTGTCGCGACATTTTCTTCCTACGACCGTTTTTAACAGAATATATGCTTTTAAAAAGATATGAAAGCGAGAAGAGCCTTCTCTCTCTTTTCTTCTTCCTCTTCAGCGGAATGTCAAACTTGTTAATATATACATAAAATGGTATGATTCAAGGGCTGAGGGGTCGAAATGGAGTATTGTTCTAGCATTTTAACTTGAATGATTCTAACATAATCAGGTTTTGCCCATAATTGTGGGCTTAGGCTTAGCGGTACTCTACACCAGTGTAAGTTTATAAGAAACTTTTAGGTTATGTTATATATCTCTGGATGTCGATATGAACTATCATTCCGTTGCGTTTCTATTTGTACGGCAGTCTCGAGTCAATCACTTGTCGGTGTGGTATTTTATGCTTGTCGCTTGTTGCCACCAGTTGCACTTCCAGCTAGTCGCAGACGAAGGGGTGGCACACAGCAGAAATAGCTTGTACACTTGCATGCCTCTGGTGGCTGGACCTCATAGCTCTTGCTTCACTTGAGACGTCGTTTCAATGGAGAGTTTTGTTCGGCATTAAGGTGTAGCCCGGACCTTATAGTGTTTTATTTGAGACTTCTGCTTACACGAGACGTAGCGAGAACTTTGGCTCTGCCGTTATTCGTTCATATGCTCCTTTCCGACAGCTCGAAAGAACAGAACAGATCTGAGATGCGCTGCTGTCCATCTCGTCCACCAGTTAAGGACCTTTGACACTAACTTATTAGACCCGAGCAGGCATAAGGGCATATGCTAGATTTAAAACCTTCCCACCAGAAGCATTTGGGATACCATCTCAAACTTCGTCGAACACTTATAATACAAATTTCCATCATGGAGGATTTGAGCATAAAATGACAGAATCAGAGGCAATGAAGATTTTGGGAATACCAAGTATCCACCATCTAACAGCTGAGGAACTTCGTCGGCGGCATCGGAAAACAATGCTTTTAAATCATCCTGATAAAGGTGGATCATCTTATTTAGCTATGAAGATTAATGAGGCCCGAGACTTGTTGCAACGCAAGGCGAAGTGAAAGAGGAACGAATTACGAAAAAATGTACATATAGTCATGACGGGATAGAAATATGCATTAAAAAATATTTATTTTAAGCTTAATCTATAGGGGGCCACTGTTCTCTTCAGATTGAAAATACGGGGTTCATTTAGGAACAAAAATTATAACGCCATTATTTTTGACTTAAAACTTCTGCCTTCTTACTTTATGTTGTACGAAATCAAGCTGAATAGATTCACTGCCGCCGTCATTGCTCTGATTTCCATTTCATGCAGAAACGTCTCATTGCATAGCATTGCAATTGTCCTGTCCTCTAACATTCACACTTGGATGTCTTAACTCTGCGAGCATAACGGGTGTGGTAGAGGGACTAGCGAATGAAGAATACAGAGACTCACAGTTGATAACTTCCACATCCACTGTTACCGGATAAAATGAATTTCTCCCAGAAAACAACATTCTGGAAAAATGGAAAATAACTCCCGATATGATGTCGGAGACTACGACTAGGGCTCGGCACGAATATTCGATTCGTGGCAATTCGTGGCGAATATGCGAATGCAGCCCACGAATGCGAATGGGCATACGAGATTCGCGAATATTCGTCATGTGATGTTATATGATTAATATATCCTCTAGAGGAAGGCTTTGGCGGTGGTTGTTGAGCCTCAGGAGGTTTTTCCCAGTGCCATTAAGTGGTGAATTCAGGGCTGGAATCTAGAAACTGAACGAAACAAACTTATATTGAAATTACGTAAGCAATCCAGTGTCCCACCTATTCTTTTGGAGGGCGAGGATCGAAGTAGATTTAATAAATAAATAAATAATATAACTTTTTTTTTGTTAACTTGTTATAGCCAGGGGTCTATGCTCGGCCGCTGGAGGCAAACGACAAGAGCTAGGTGTCTGGAACGCCAGCGTCTCGGTAACTCCTGCTGTGCTGCAATGTTATTCATTTTATATACGATGTACATATAACGGTTAACTTAACGTTAACTATTAAATTACGTTAACTTGTTAAAAAACCTCCAGGATTCAGGTTGTTATCCTCTCAACTAACAACATTTGAATTCTGAATTATTTCAAATACATAATTAAATGCGAACTGGTTATAGTAGGAACATTGTAAATATATCAATTCTATTTGTTTCTCCTTCTACAGTACTGTAACTTTATAACGCGAATCAACGAATATTCGCGAATGCCGAAGACGCCACCTGCACGAATGACGACGAGTATACCTGCGAATGCGAATAAGCCGATTATTCGCAAATTTTCATTCGTGCCGAGCCATAACTACGACCTGAGTAGATAACAGCCGAAGTGTCAACGGCCCGAAATTAAAGATAAATATTCTCAAGTACTATGATTCTGAAGGAAAATAATCCTATAATGATCTCTCAACCGGAGCGGTTAGGGCAGCAAAGATGGCGCCATGCAGGGACTCATGTCTCAGAATTCCTATAACCATCCATTTTTGCAACAAGAATCAATTAAAGCATTGACTCATGCCCCTGAAATGGATTTGTCAATGCGTTCTCACTGACACTTTCCTGAATTCTGTTTCCACGGCTGTATAACATTAAAGTTAAGTCGCTTTGTTATACCAAAGTTCTAAGTTAGGGGGACCCGTTAAGTATGAAATTAACCAAGACTCTAATAACATCATATGCTGCAAGATCTAACGAAGTGAAGTCGGCGACTATGGTAATGGCACAATCTCTCTTTGCCTCCGACAGTTGACTGGCCCCCAGGGTTAAGATTGTGTTAGTGGGTGCACATATCCCGATCTTTTACCTAGAGCGAAGCAAGCCTTATCTGAGGACCGGTCCCAGCCACTTTGAGTCAAGTCAACTATGTTATGCCGCTGTATTATATACATACGTACCTGAAAAGGAATTTTAAGTGTAACCTTTCATTTTCGATATTGCTCTTGTCAGAATGTGTCGATTATAGGTAAAGCTTGGTTGTGGTCGAGCAATTGATTGGTGCTGACCGGTCGACACAGCTATATTGACAAGGTATTCATTCGGTCTAGGACTAATAGCAACTGACTAGCTGAAAGGTAGTGAACCTCGGGAATAGCACAAGGTGGTATTTCGTATTTTATAACTAAGATAGAGAACTAGAACTAGAAATAGAATAATAATAATAATAATAATAATAATAATAATAAGAGACAAACACAAATAGTATATATATAGACTTATCTTAGGGCAAGGGTATCGAAGAAGAAGTAGAGGGTCCACTACATTGGTTTCGCGCATGTCAAAAAAGGCTGTTCGGCATATACTTTAGACGCGTTCAAGTTTATCGATTTCAAGCTTTTTCAGTCTTAGTATATACAAAGATGGCTTCAACTACTTTTGAAAGACGAAGGGATACCTTCTATTCCATTTATTTGTGAGTATAGAAATAAGTTCACACTACTGGAGAATGTAAAGCAACGTCAACTTAGCTTTATTTTCATGCACAATAAGGAGTCCAAGCTTAGCATGGGGGTTGGTTTCTCTCAATACTTTTGAGAACTGCATCCAACGAGCTGAACCTCGAGTGAAGAGATAGCTGGGTATCTGTCTTTAGCTTTTTCGTGAGAGATCCAGAGGTCTGCGAATGAGATGCTTTTTTCTTTTATCAAACTAACGTAATAATTTCCTTCAGTGCCTTACATTTGTTTATTACTCTTTTGATTGATGTTACTATAGCTGTTCCAGAACAATATTTGTTTCCTTTTCAATTAGCCATTGGACGGTTTCATATCCAGCAAAATAATGATCTCCTTGTATTATCTAGACCAATTTGGTTACAAACTTTTGTTTGGGTAGAACTCATCTTTCAGACCCCCTTTTTTGCCATAGCTTGTTATAGCTTATGGAAGGATATTAAGAAGATTTATCCTGCAACTCTGGCATATGGAGTCGAAGCAGCCATTACGACGTTGGCATGTCTCTTAGAGGTTTTGTATATTGATGGCCTAAATTCAGCTGAAAGGACCAATCTCTTTTTCATCTATCTTCCAACGTTTGTTATACCGTTAGTTATTGCAACTGATTTTTACTTCCGTCTGATAAAGGCAATATCTTCCTCCGGAAATAATAAACCCTTGAAAAGGGAGTAACTTGATATATTTTAGAACTGAGTTGGCATAGCTATGTGTAATTTTTACTATTTGGTCCTAGCTTAGCCTGACATCTGGAGACTCAGGATTAACAATCGACTTGACCTCCCATCCCTCTATCTGCTACAGCTGGAGCAACCTTTCGTTGCGGATTGATAACCAATTGAGTTGACTGAATCTTAATTTAAATCCGACATGAAAGGCGGTATTAACGTATACTATAGTAAGTTAACTTTAACTAAGTTAATTCTTATAGTTTTATTTTGTTAATTATTTCTTTGTGCGCTTTAAACCCGAAGCACAAAATACGAAGCGTGTCTGCGTAACCACGTCTCTCGTGGATTAGTGGTGCTAGAAAAGCTCCGCGAGAAATAGTGAAGTAGTCCCGAAGTAGTCCGTCAAAGTTAGCTCTGTCTACGAAAAGGCAAGCCGAACGTGGGTTTCTTTCTTAACCTGTAGTTAGGGCTCGGCACGAATTGGGCGAATACATCAATATTCGCGAATGCGCATTCGCGAATATTCGATTCGTGGCAATTCGTGGCGAATATGCGAATGCACGCAAGAATGCGAATAGGCATACGAAATTCGCGAATATTCATCACGTGATTTGACTCGAGATGTCTATGCTTATAAATGTGACGTGATGTGATTTGATACGATCGATCGAGATAACCTTATGTATAATATAAATATAACTTTTTTTTTGTTATAGCCAGGGGGTCTATGCTCGGCCGCTGGAGGAAAACGACAAGGGAGGTGTCTGGAACGCCAGCGTTCGCAGGAAAATGCGGTATCATCAGGTGGACGTCCTTCTTCAATGGACTGGATGTAACTAGGTTAACGTTATTGTGTTAACCTATAACTTTTCAACATTAACCAGGTTAATTTGACGGCAGTAAGTTAAAAAAAGGGGGTTAAATCGGACTAGAAATCACTGAAGTTAACCTCCAGGATTCAGGCTGTTATCCTCTCAACTAACAACATTTGAATTCTGAATTATTTCAAATACATAATTAAATGTGAACTGGTTATAGTAGGAACATTGTAAATATATGAATTTCTTCTACAGTAATGTATAAGGCGAATCGACGAATATTCGCGAATGCTGAAGACGCCACCTGCACAAATGACGACGCGTATACCTGCGAATGCGAATAAGTCGATTATTCGCGAATTTGCATTCGTGCCAAGCCATACCTGTAGTTAATTCATTCGGTTCTTCACACCATCTCGAGCGAGCATAGGTAAAGAAACATATAGAACTATACCATCTATACTTCAACTTTCTTCCTAGAACAAAGACTTACCTTAAAGTTTTGCTTTTCTTCAAGGCGTTCCCACCTCTCTTCCTTTTACCCTCTGCCAATTCATCCCTTCCCCAACTTCAAACCCAGCCAGCTTGTGGTTGTGATATATTCTATATTTAGCTATGTGTGCAACTTGCTAACAGATGAGATCTCCTCGAGGTTTGTCTATTGAATGACGTTATTATGTAAGATCCAGTTAAGTTAGTTAAGTTAACTTAATTTACCCGTGCATGCACAGGTTGCAGTAACCCTGTAACCCTGTAACCCTGAAAATCTATAACCGTCATAACCTGTTAACGTTAACTGTTAAAGTTAAGTCATCGATTGATTGATCTGTGCATCAACATGCTCGACAATCTTATCCAGAATTGTTTAGTCGCAGCATGCTAACTTAACGTTGCTTGTCATTTTAACATAGAAAAGAATACCGGTGAATATGTAGTAGTAATTAGCACTAGTACAGAAATAGTTGATACAACACTAGCAAGGGGTATAGGTGGAGACCATCCGCTCAATGTATAGAGGTCCTGACGGAGCTCAACCTTTGGAGGAATAAAATGAGAAGGACGACGTTTCGAGCTCAATCACTGGTGGTAGAGTGGACGGATAACCCTTTAATGAATGGCTAGAATAATCAGTTTGCAGGCCAGTAAAATAGATAGAATCTTAGTTTGCAGGCTAGTACAATAGTTAGAATCTTACTGCAGTAATATCTTATACAGTAGAAGCACTAAATCGGCTTGGTTTTAACTATATTCAAGAAAGTACCTGAAATGGCTTAACTAATCTTTAATGAGTAAAGAACAAATCGTTCAGTTAACGTTGGCAGTCATCTGAATTAAATTAAAGCATTCAAGAAATCGGAACTAATTTAGTACGGACTCAAAATATCTTACGAGAAAGAAGAATGTTTTAATACTAGAGTCTAAATATGCTGAGTAGACTGAGCAAATTAAGTGGATTTCAAGACTCTATAGGTGATTTATTCGGGAATTTAGTGATAGGTCCCCGAGACGAATTTAGGAGAACGGGTCCGGATATGGTGTCGGAAACGAGCCGGAAAGACTAAGAAGTTCTAACCCGATTCTGGGAAGGTAACAAAGATCGCAAAAAGACTATTCTACATGCTGAGAGAAGACAGGTATTGAACTTCTTTGTCGGAATTTGAATAACACTTGGGACGAAAACAAACAAGAGAGACAAAAACTCATCTTAAATCGTTAGAGGTTAATAACTTTTTTGTCTTTAGTGTTTATAACAGGTGACAAGGGAGCAACAAGGCAATAGCCCCTTCCGCCACTGGCGGATAGGACTGACTAACTTTAGTTATCCTCAAAAAGCCTAACTATTGAATCACAACCGTACCAGCTGTCGCAATTCTCGAGAACCTCACTATTGAGTTACAACTGGATTGTTGATCTGGAGTGTCACGGACGACGAAGGCCGAACATGGGCTGGGAAAAGGGACCGGCCAGGGATAAGGCTGGCCTGCAATTTTGTCCGTTCATACTAACTTTTTTAATTAACATTAATGTTAACGTTAACACTAAAGTTGATATTTACTATTAACGATTTTGGCAGTAGTATTCTCATGTCCTGGCCAATACTATTAAAGTATTTTATTAGAGAATTGCAATTATATGTTTATTAAGACTGTCTAATTAGTTTGGCAGTTGGTGAAACTGAATTGTATTAGTGGATAGACTGAGCGAGCGTCTAAGCGTGAAAGCCAAGATTATTAATGCTGCCGTTGCTTAAATGACATCTACAGATGATGTAGTAATAAGCCATTATTGTGTTTCTATAAAAAGATTCAATGAAATGGTAATAATGCTAGTCGTTAATTCAGGTATGGAGTGAACCTAAGTAAACAGTAATAGATAACTGAGGCTACAGATAGGTGGAATACTGAGCAATAATATCGAACAAGTTCTTGATATCATGAGAAAGCGATATGTTCTTTGTCGTTAGAGGCAGTACTAATGACGTTTTCTACAAAGTTTCTTAATCAGTTCATGTCATTCTAAAGGCGCTATTTCTATGACTAATGGATTGGTCGACTATAATTTTTAGTCATTTTTTAACTAATTTTTGTAAGGTAAGCATCACGCCGTATGCCTTCAATTGTGACTTAACTATATATGGAATAATATACAGTGAAGAAAAAAAAAAAAAAAACTTAAGTTGATGAATGTTCCTGCATGAATCTGCAATATGTAAATCGTTACGATGCGGAATAAAAATACTAAGTTACTACAATAAGTAACAACCCCAACTGATACGGTGCCGTATAAAGAAATATGCATCTCGATTCCATGCGAGGTTATTATTTAAGTTAATCTGAAATCTAGATTGGGCAGTATCACCGCACGGGCAAAAGCATTAACATGTTTAAAAAGCTTAACTTAATAGTACAGTATAGATCTTTTCTTTGTATCTATTTTTATTTACTATTATGAGACACGAAGAATATATACATGTACCTAATTAAGTAAAGGAATATAAATATTCAATCGATTTCCTCCAATCGAATAGTTTTTTTTTTTGGAATTCCTTATTCGATACTAGCTACCAGTACTCAGAGAAAATACACCTCTTCGAACACCGAGTTTCTATTTCATTCCCTTTCTTTTTATTATACGTCTAGTGGTTATATATATTCATATATATATTCACAGAAAACTACTACTCACGGGCTAAATTATTTTTTCTCACTCATTTTCATTTGTATTAGAAAATCATAAAAAATGCAATTTTCAATTTTAGCAATCTTAATTGCTGTCATTGCTGCAGTTTCAGCTCAAGCTACGGGTGCAGTACTTCACTCCAGTAGTACGTCATCTTCTACTATTACTTTTATTACCGGTGTTACACGCTCTACTAGTAGTACAGCAAAAAAAAGTACTAGTGTCACAAGTTCTACTGTTCCTACTTCAAAATCTACTACTACTAGAGTTACAAGTGTTAAAAGTTCTACTGTTCCTACTTCAAAATCTACTACTACTAGAGTTACAAGTGTTAAAAGTTCTACTGTTCCTACTTCAAAATCTACTACTACTAGAGTTACAAGTGTTAAAAGTTCGACCGTTCCTACTTCAAAATCTAATATTACTAAAGTTACAAGTGTTAAAAGTTCGACTTCAAAATTTAATAGTACTATTCTTACTCGAGTCACACTTTCCACCAAAAGTTCACACTTCTCTAATGCTACCACCAGCCAAAAAAATACCACTGTTATAGCTTCTACTAGTTCTGTTTCCTCTAAAAGCACTACTCCTGCTGCTGTTACTACTAGTATATCTCAAACTAGTGGTGGTTCCTCTGCCTCAGCCAATTTCGACTTAAGTGCTATACTTGTAGCTGCAGTTGTTGGTATCTGTATGATGAGCCTTTAAAGGTAGGCTACCTTTTTAAAAAAATGAACAAAAGAAATAAATATTTAACTTCTATTCTTTATTATTATTCTTATTTTTATTATGGATCTTATTTTTATTATTAATTTTTGCATGATTAGTGTAAAATTTTTATTTTTATTTCTGGTTTTGGCTTTTATTTCTGGTTGTCTTAATTCTTATTTTTTTATTTATTCTCATTTTATTATAGTACTGTCCGCTGCTATAGATATTAGACAGTGTATTATTTTAGTTGTATTTTTCTATACCAATCCTTCTGTACTATTACCATATTATTATTATTATTATTATTATTATTATTATTATTATTATTATTATTATTATTATTATTATTATTATTATTATTATTATTATTATTATTATTATTATTATTATTATTATTATTATTATTATTATTATTATTATTATTATTATTTATTATTTATTATTATTATTATTTATCTTATTCAATATATTATATTTTTTATTTATAATAGAAACTGACGTCTTATATCTGAATTGACGAATACTCCAAGTCGGGGCATCAGCTAGGGTCACTGCTTGCCATATTCGGGTTCTGTCACCAATGGGACAATTCTGCAGTGTAGCGGGAACGATAGTCTCGGGGGTACACTCCTAGGCGGCGGAGGCAAAATGGGATCAGTGGTGCAGGTGCCCCAAGTTATGTTCCTCGTCTTTCTTTCTGTCTGCAGGCTAAAGTTAAGACAAGATCTGGCAGGATGTAGATCTAATTCAGGGAACGGACTTACGTATGTACGTACGTACGCGTACGTACGTCCTCGGATGTGCGGCTGAACCCTGTCTGCCCGTGTCCGGCAGAGTCTTCGTTATCAGAATCGGAATCCACCCTCTTATAGAATTGAATCCAAATGATAGTGTATATCAACTCTACTCTGTGTAAAGTGTCTGTCTAGCTTTTCTAGAGTCCTTGGAGAAACAAATTACCTCCTGGAGTCCAGGAAGGAGGATCATAGTTGAAATAACACAAATGGAAAATATAATATACTTGTTACCTTCCTTATCTGTGTGAAAATGTCTAATTTTCAATCCGTACGGCGGTTCGGCACACGCTCAGTATTCCAAAGCAATAGAAATAATATTAAATTCTGCTAAACTTACGAAGTATTTAATATCTAAATTCATTTAAATTCAGTCCCTGCATTAACTTTAAGATCCGCTGCGAACTCGGCATATTACAAAATTTATAGGCTCTCTCTCCTACATAAACCAATGATCATTTCTGTACAATGATAATAACGATAATAAGAACTGGTTTTTTTTGTTTAACAGCAATCATATTTATTTATAGTTATTAAGATCTGACAAGTTGAACTATATACTTTAGGGGAGTGGTTCCAGTGAAGAGAGTTACGATCACTCTAATAACTGCTACTGCAGTAACGCTGTGCCAGTAATTAAAAAAAAAAAACGGGGGCGAGGTGTAGTAGATAGAGGTGAAGAGGTTACCTCGGCTAAATGAATGCTGCTGGGCGGTAATTCCAACAGGATTAGGGTAAAGAAGCCAACCGATCAACAGTCTTTCTAAAAAGTGAGAGCCGAGGAGGTAGGCAGACGGACTGAATTGGAGCTGGTATTAGAGAGCTCTTGAAAGGAAAATTAATTCAGTTAATTAATAGTTTGAAATTTGGCTGTTACAGTAATACATCTCTCGTTTCATCTTTTTTCGGTGCAAACTGCCCAACCGACCACCTTTATTGACATTGTTGGTCCTCGGGATCTGTACGGAGACCACGGAAATGCAAGATTACATAATTATATACAATAAGCTTAGTAACTAGATATAATGTTCTTATGTAAGAAGAGGAGGGGTGAATAGGGCAAGGAAATCTTCCCCATGATATGGAACTTTCAGGTCAAGAGAGACAGTTGAAATTTGCTCTCTCTCTCCTCTCCTCTTCATTTCAGTTTTGTCATTTGATGATTTAAATAATCTAAATAATCTATTAGATAAATTTGGTTGAGCTTGTTAGTTAAAATTTTATTATCCTCGAGATCTGAGGCGCAGGTTTGTTATAGTTGATCAGTTATCTATTTGAACAGTCTTTGCTTGTTAAATTGTTCTTTGGATTGTATTGATCTCGGATTCGATCAACCTGATTTGGATAACGAGAAAAAAATTCAACCTACGACATATCTCTCGTTATGCCAACTCGAGTCCCTTTAGATCAAGTTTTACCTATTCCAACTAAAACCTCCCACGACCTGAATGGAAAATTATCAACAGTGTTATCGAATGGAAAACAATCTGACTCTTATCCAAAAACATTACTAAATGGAAAGAAGAATCAGGAAATGACTGATGATCATAAAAGTGGTAGATCGCAAATATCAGAAAATAGATCATCACCACAACCACAACCACCTTTAAATGAAGTAACTTCAAAATCAACTCCATCAACAGAAGAGTATAATGGATCTTCTGAGAAGAGCCAGAACTCATCATCATCACCTCGAAAAGCCCTAAACGAGTCAAAGTCGTCTCCTAGGATCCTTCGTGCTCGTATTATTCAATCACTAAATGGTGATGTCCCCAATGATACAGTTTTATTGTCAGAGGACTTATTTTCAGATCTCTTATCACCATCCTATGTGACAATCCAGAGTCTCTCATCAATTTACCAGGGCATTCCTTGGACATTATTTAAATGCCAATTAGATTCGAACTTAAAACCTTCCACTTGTACAATTGGTCTTGGCAGTAATAATCCACAATCAGGGAGGTGGATACAATTAACAAAAGTTAATCCTGTTATAATATCTCATGCGATCGTTAGTGTCAATCCTGAGTTCTATCATTCATATGATCGTAAGAACCAGGAAAAAATGTTATTGACTAAACTCGCTGAAACCCCCATTATCCGTCAAGGAGAATTCCGACCTGATGAAGCAGGCAATTACTTCAGGATTCGTATCTGTGAACCGGTCGATCAAGGACTCTTTATAGAGTCTCAAATTAAATTGACTGTTGTGTGTGAGAGTACGTCTGAAGAATCGATTTCATTATCAGATCCCACAAATCACAGATCTATTCTTAATGATCACCACAACCAATCGATTTCAGTGGGACAAACGTTTGCTAATGATGATGAAGATTCTCTCGATGTAGAGATTTCAAAATTTTTAGATTTTGGATCTGCTGACAGTGGTTTTGATGATGACGCTGCATATAAACAAACGCTGCCAATAGAATTATCTGTATCAGTCATTCAAAAACCGTTTTTCATTGATACACTTAATCCTACGCCTGGACATTTTGATGACATGGAAATAGCTGGTTTTGTCAGAATTGAACAATTGGCCAGACTGGGTTGTTTATCAGGTGATATTGTAAGTATTCTTAGACCCGGCTCTCTCTTACATCTCTGCATGCTAACCGGCATCTGTGACCCGTTGCTCGCTTCTTGATAGGTAAGGGCTTTGAGGTCCAACCCCCAGCCGCCAGAGGAAATAGAAGACATAGATAGACTACTAGACGGACTATCAACTAACTTAATATAGGCAACTGTAGAAACCGATACTGTCAGACGACATATAAGAATCTATTCATACCCCGAACCAAATACCATCCCAAGCAGTGATATTTTTCTTAGTCCTTTTATGATTTATAATTTAGAGAGCCCAGACAGAATTCGGATCTCTAAAACAAACGCCAGTTTAGGATCGCCTCTCACTAAAATAATAAAAGTGGCAAAAGAAGTAACCATATCAAGATTAGCATCACCGGTAACTACTGACAGATCTTTTCAGCAATCTTTTTTGTCAGGATTAAGATCATACTTTGAGACCTGTTGTAGAGTTGTCAAGAAGGGAGATATGATTGCCGTGCCGATTGATACATTACTTGCACAGACTCTTCATGCGACTAGCACTAATGCTGGCGAAATGGGGACTGCTAGTCCTTCAGGACGAGCGAATGATGTAGCATGGTTTAAGATTACCTCATTATTCCAACAGGGGGAGAATAATGGAGAAGGTGACGTGGAAGATTTAGAGTGCATTATTGATCCTTCTCATACCAGAATGGTACAATCAGGATTAGTCACAGGTCCGCATCCGAGCACATTACTAGGTTGGAAAAGTTACTTATCATTGGAATTGGATCCTGATTATGGATACTCTTCACAAACTATTAATGCTGTTGTTCCCGGAGCTGGTGGTAGTGGTGGTGTTGATTTTGCCTATTCTGCCACATTAAGAAACCTTCTTTTGAGCAGCATCTCACCTCGGGGAGCAGCTTTAAAAACAACTATACTGGTTCAATCTTCTAAACGAGGGGCAGGAAAATCGACAGTTCTCAAAAGTATTGCAGCTCAGTTAGGAATTCATTTGTTTGAAATTGATTGCTATTCAGTCATGGGAGATAACGATGCCAAAACTGTTGGTACATTAAAGGCTCGATTAGATCGCGCTTCATCTATTAGTCCCTGTTTAGTAGTTTTAAGACACTTGGATACGTTAACTAAAAAGTCCGAACAGGATGGAGGGGATGGAGGTGGACTGGTGGCAAGTTTGGTAGAAATCTTGGAAGAATATAATTCCAAGAGAAATAACGGTTTTATTTTAGCTGCTACGGTTGCTGATGCTGATAGAATGTCTGAATCAGTACGTTCCAAATTTAAATTTGAAGTATCAGTTAGTGTTCCTACGGAATCAGAAAGACGAAAAATTTTTAAATTTTTGACCGACATACCTTTATCTGTAAAGCAATTGACAGGATGTGGTATTCAGAGAGTTCAATCAGGATTTTCGCTCCGCAGCGATGTCTCATTAGATACTTTGGCATTACAGTCAGCTGGTCTTACCCCTCCTGATCTGATATCGATTATAGAAATATCCAAACAAAAAGCAATGAATAGGTTACGGAATAATGTCAACAATAATAGTGTGAACAGTAATAGTATTCGTGATCTAGTTTTATCTAGTAGGGGTATTGTTAAAATCATCCCTGAGGATTTCGATCAAGCTATAGGAGAAGCAAGATCTAAATATAGCGATTCAATTGGTGCACCAAAAATACCTAATGTCAGTTGGCAAGACATTGGTGGATTGGAAGGAGTTAAAAAGGAGATTCTCGATTCTATTGAAATGCCTTTGAAATATCCACAATTATTCAGTGAGGGTATAAAGAAACGAAGTGGTATATTATTTTATGGACCACCAGGTACTGGAAAGACATTATTAGCAAAGGCGATCGCGACTACATTTTCACTTAATTTCTTTTCGGTTAAAGGACCTGAGTTACTTAATATGTACATTGGAGAATCCGAGGCAAATGTTCGAAAAGTATTTCAAAAGGCCCGGGATGCTAAACCTTGCGTTGTATTTTTTGATGAATTAGATTCGGTGGCTCCTAAAAGAGGAAATCAAGGCGATTCTGGCGGTGTTATGGATAGGATTGTTTCTCAATTATTGGCGGAATTAGACGGAATGAGTGGTCAAGGTGGTGATGGAGTGTTTGTAGTTGGAGCTACTAATCGACCAGATTTACTTGATGAAGCTCTATTACGTCCTGGAAGATTTGATAAAATGCTTTATTTGGGTATTTCCGATACTCATGAGAAGCAGGAAACTATCCTTCAAGCATTGACTAGGAAATTTGTTCTTTCTCCAGATGTTTCTCTTAAACGGATTGCAGCCAAATGTCCATTTACTTATACAGGAGCTGATTTTTATGCTCTGAGTTCTGATGCTATGTTGAATGCTATGACTAGAACGGCTGGTGTTGTAGATATGAAAATCAAGAAGTATAATGAAGAAGTTCGTTCCAGACAACAATTACCTGATGTGACTACAAGATGGTGGTTCAGGAATATTGCTCAAGAAGAAGATATTAAAGTTGAGGTTACTGAAGTTGATTTTGAAAAAGCTCAACGAGAATTAAGTCCTAGTGTAAGTGCAGATGAATTGCGGCATTATTTGAATATACGAGCCAATTTTGAAGGTGATAATAAACAGCAGCAAAAACAGCAACAACAGAAATTATTGAATGGTAATAACCATGATCAAAATATAACTAGTCAAATAAATGGGAGTGTTCAAGGAAAGGAAAAAATCGATTACAAGGGTAAAGGTAAAGCTAAAGTTCGATTACAAGAACCTGAAGAATTAGAAGATTTGTATGAGTAAAATATATTTGTAGATACATTATATAATAAATTTATTGCATTCAATTAACCCACATCCCAAGCTGCCGGAGGCAAATAGCTCCCCCCACTCTCAAAAAAGGCACTCAAATTTCGCTGAAAATTATCTGAGTTAGTCGTCTCACTATGCCATGGAAAGCATTGATAATCATCAAGAGAAGAATTGACAGTTCACTATCAAAAGTTATTCTCACGGGACGCCAAATATCGTTTGACACTTATCAGCCAGTCGAACCCGTTAGCAGAAATATGGTAATAAGACTGTGATGAGTTGGGGTTTATTCTTGAAACCCATTGATTTCTTTCTCAATCTTGTCATATTCTGCCCCCTTCTTTGCGACGAGGGAATTGAATCATATCCTTTTCAGGCACAAAATTTTGGTAACACTCAAGTTTCAGTTGAATATTGATTGGACCTAAATCTTGATTAGGAAGAGAATTATTATGAACTGACATTGTTAAAAGCGACAAACAGAACTTGAGATAATAAGATATCAGATCACTGGCATATTTTTATTCTTTATTTCTTTTCTGCTTGGTTCTTTGAAGTGACTTTTTCGATCATAATCTTGCATATAAACAGGTAATATGTAGTAGTAAGTATTATGGAATGTTTATTTTTCAAAGCAGGAATAGATAATATATGAAATGAAATACAAAGATTGGAATATGGAAAACCTTATTTGAACTGTTGATTGAAAACTTCGGCAAACGCCACTCATTTCAGAGGACCTGTGGACTTAGAGACAAAGAGGAAGACGGAGAACTATCAAGGATTAGAAATCTTAACTGGGCAATCGACAGAAAAACTGGTCAATTAGGCAAAAAGAGATTAATCACGGAAAAGCAGAAGTGCTTAATGGAACATAAAAGATATCGTCTAAAAAAAAATATACTACTACATACAACACAGCATTGACTGAAGGGCTGGCCTTTCAATTATACAACCGCCGAAACTTATCATTGCATTTCGGGAGGCACAGCACGACTAATATGAGCTGTCTCTATCAAATCTCCAACCATGCCACTGTCGCCGTAGACATGAGATGTGTCAGCAGCCAATTCCATGGCCCTGGTCGGCTCAGTGACATTCATTAAACTGTGGTCGTACCTCTACTGGAAGTCTCGTCAGCAAAATTACACAATTATCAATGACTGTTATAGCAAAGCTGACACCGTTCATCTTAACTTATTTGCCTTCACAACAATATCAGGCCAGTTTCGACCTTAAAATGACTCCACGAGTAAGACTTGGCATTTTTAAGGCCAACATAGATAATTGTCCTGCGATGACCGGGAAGATTCTACCGTTCATTTCCTTAAGAAATCAAATTCCTCTGAAGAGAAGTTCAAAATTAGGATCCGATGGCCTTCAACCGATCAATTCCTTCCTTAAGCTTCTCAGCCGACTTATCGATGAGCTCATTAAATTCAGACCCATTTGTAGGACGAGGGAATTGAAGCTTATCTTTTCAGGTACAAAATTTTCGTATGACTCCGTATTCAACAAGAGTTATCAATCATAATAACATTTTCCGTCAAAGGAGTACATTTTGCCCTCTGTGTTTTTTTATTAACCGGTTGATTTCGTGTTTCTGCTAATAAAGATAAAAATAAATTAAATCTTCATAGAGACTGATAATATATATTAAATATTATGTGAATTTTCCATCGCGCCACTTTATTTCCCAAGGAAAAATAAGCAAACACCCGGGTCCACGGAGCCTCTCAGGCCCATCTGAAACAAAATACATGAATGAAAATAAAGGAAAACGTTAATTGCAATCAATGTAGATGTTCGGCAAACTGATATTCCGCATTCTAGTTCAACGAGGCGAACCGGGAATAAGACAGCAGAAGATAGCGAAGGAAGCACAACAAAGGACAACGAAGGACTAGAGACCTTAACTGAGGAATCGGCAGAGAGCTCGCCAATAATGATAAAAATAAGAATTAATTAATCCAAAGTAAAAACATATATAATTGCAGATCTAGAAAAACAGGTGCGAGTGTTGAGATTCAGCCGTCGAGTTCCCGAATATCATCCGCTAGACTCTCATAGTACTCATTATAAGTCTCTAAGGCCTGTCTAGCTATTGCAACCCTAGCATTAGCTCTATTTTGCGGAACTCCGATTTCGGCATTATCGCCGTATAACTCAGCGGCATCGATGGCCATGCTCATCGTACCGAGGAGTTCTGAAATATAACTCAGACACCGAGTTTTGATATTTCTATCCTCCGCTTGAGAAAATGTCAAGAGCTTCATCAGTAGAATTGCACAATCATAAATAAGGCGTTGAGCTGATTTAACTCCTTCCCCCACAAGTTCTGCATCCAGTCGTTGAAACCGTCTCAACCTCTCTGTAGCCCTATAAGCCGAATCTTTTTCTCTAATGGCAGCGAAGGCCAATCTGTCCACATTGACTCGGTAAACCTGAGCTGTGGCTTCAAGCAAATCCCTGTCGAACTCTGTATCACGTTCTCGCTGCGAAATAGAATCAAGAAAATAACAGTGCATCAAACAGTGACGGAGAACTATTGGATTCTCGTCAACCAATTCCCCTTCTTCATCAAAAATAAGGTCATACGGGATAACAATATCTCCTTCCTCACTGTGACGGCTAACCGTAACAGTGGTACCAACCTGGACCAGTTCATCATCTTCTGTGATGCGATTGTATATTTTTATTTCAATGTCGCCTACGTGACCTCCATCGCGATGGAAGTCGACTAGCATGCAGCCTAACACTCGACCACCATATTCCCTCAGCCAAAACCTAGCAGCGGCCTCTAAAGACTCTGTTCTTTGGCTGTACCCAACTTCAATGACGAAGCTGGGTAACCTATGTATGTCATCAGTTCTAACTTCTCTTGACAAAGGGGCAATGGAGTTGTCAGGCTCCTTAGCCCTCCTACCTTCCCCACTCGGTTGCCGGCCACTCCCCATGCT
>JAJMIF010000008.1:79408-111691 GCA_030583505.1 Sugiyamaella castrensis | reverse complement strand
CGGTTGATTTTGGTGATAAGAATGTAGTAATTTGGGTTTTCCTTTTGCAATCCGTCAATTGATTTATTAATCTTGTCGACCAAATTAAGAACGAAGTTATTATATTCTTCTTCATTAATATTGTCAACCACAAAGTTATTATAAACAGACACTTCTTTATTAATATTGTCAACTGGCTTAACTGCGAGATTATTATAAGCAGATATATGAACAGGATACTGAATGCAATAATCTTCTCTAACAAAGCTTTTATAAGTATCTAGATTTAATTTATTGCTGATTGGAGCTGATCCTTGATCAGGAAGAGGGCTGTTTTTTTGGGAATGAGAATTAACAAAAGACATTATGAAATAAAATAAAATAAGCCGAAGTAGAAACAAATAATGGAAATTTGTCAATATATAGTGTGCTGGGAAATACGATAGATTAGTTGTGTTGTAGTGAGAAGTAACTCGTTGTGATAGCTCAGTTTTAAATAACCCCACTCCCGCTAACACCACGCGAGTGACCTGAAACCAATCCGTTTTTGGTCTGATTACGACTTATTACTTTTGAAACGGAATGTTACGCAGCAAGAAGTAGTTGGTCAACCGTCTTATCAAGTGTGCCCAGGGTTGTCACTCCAATTAATCAAATAACCATGTGGGTTCGACTTATGAAAATCAACTAATATAATTATCTCTCAAACTGCGGAAAAATTTTGAAAACAAATGAAAGAGACAACACAACGACCGGGGGTTAGTTATGTGAACTAGTAAAATGAAAATACATATTAGATTACTATCCATTACTGTAACATAGAATAAAATACGATATCTATCGCTATATCGAGGAATTGCTATAAACTATGGAACATTAATCGGTAGTCGTGATAACCACACAGATATAGTTGGGGTTCAAACCTCATCTAAATTTATATGCTATAACCCCACTTTAGTGGTTAAGGTATGTGTTTGATTCTATCTTGATGGCGCAATTTCTTTTTTTTTTTGCGTTATGGGTGGATCATTATCGTCGTCAAACAAAGAGGAAATTGCAGTGTTGGGGTACGAACTAAAATGGGAATTCATCCGAAAAAATGAGAATTCCCCCCTCTCTCCTCTCCTGTCTCCAAATTAACTGACCAGTCATATGAAAGTTTTGATAGTATCGCCAAGGCAAGACTGATGATATAAGAGTAACGGTCAACTTACCGAACACGATTTATGATTTTATTTCTTCTCAGTTTCTTGTCTATGTACATATTCAGCAACAAACTTTACTTGAATTTACCATCTAACTTGTCATGTAATATTCCATCGGTGAGGCATTGTCATATAATATTCTATCGATGAGGGGCATGCTCACAGGTTTAATGTGAGCTGCATATGCAGGGTCGATGGATCTATCAACAACATTCAGGGGTTTTTGATTAACTGCATTCGGAGCATTAGTTATATATACTTGCAGCATGCGGCTCACCCGAACACACAGTAAAATTTAATGTTTTAGTATTGGAACACCTTAAATTGGTGAGTGATCAATCACTCCATTTAGCAACTGCTGGGGGATAGATTAGATAATTTGAATAAAAGAAGCCTTAAACTTCCTTATTTAGACCTGAGTGTTAATTTTTAAATTTTCTCTTGTGCAGAGAACAGCGTGGGCCTCGACAGCCTCTGGCTGCTGGGTGAATCTGTAGACCCTAAACCTCGCCAGATTGCAACTTCATCATTTTTGAACCTTACCAGATATTTTTTTCACCTTATTTGAATTCATCTATTAACCTCATTTGCATAACTTCAAGGAATGTTAGTATGGTCTCTACTTTTCAATATTATATTCCAGATTATGTTTTTCATCATTTGTTTGTCTTAGCAATCTTCTAATATTTCTTTTTTGCTGGAGGTTTTCGTTCTTCAGTTCTGAGTGAATATAAAAAGACACTGTTTTCTCTTTTATTTAATTTACCTTTTGCATTTCGTTCTTCACTTGAAGACTACAAATATTTTCTTTCTTTATCTTGATACTGAAACATTTCCCTTGATTCTTTTATTAAGCTTAAGTAGTATCATTAAATAAATCTTCTAACTCATCTCCCTTTCATTTATAATTACGTACAGAAAGTCTCTCAGGGATAACTGAGAGATAACGTACTAACATGACCTATCCGGGCATTCCCCGCTAGTTCTGCCCTCTCGGTAGCGAGGTGCGCCGTACTTCACAAAAATAATATCATATTACATCTCAACAAGTGAAGAGATTTTAGCATGTATTAGCTCTAGAATTACCACGGTTATCCAAGTAGTAATGTATTAAACGATAACTGATTTAATGAGCCATCCGCAGTTTCACTGTATAGATGCTTATACTTAGACATGCATGGCTTAATCTTTGAGACAAGCATATGACTACTGGCAGGATCAACCAGATAACTATCTTACTCTATGAATTCGAAGATTCATTGCAACTTGTTAAGTTGAGAGATAAATCTCTTGAATGATTCCTAAAAAACATTCTTTGAATTCCTCAATTAATTTCTTGAAAATTACCTTTTCATTGTTACATAGCTGGCAAAAATCCAACGGCAATAGCCTACTGCGGCCGGTAGGTCGGTAGTTTCTATCAACTCACACGTGATACGAATCTCAATTATATATTAATATATATGTTCCTTATCACAACTACAGAATTTACAAATTTGGTTGCCGACCAGATTGAAGTGAAAAAGATTAATTTATTACGGATGAGTGGTTTCGTTCGTGATCCAGCACGAAACAAGCGCAAATGATCTAGCGCAGTCAGATGTGGTGCTCGAAGTTAGAACTGTCATCAGCCCTTGGTCCTTGTTGCTCTAGATTAGTATTTGATGCAAAGAACTCTCGACCTCTGCAGGATCTAGAATTCTAGGGCCTCTCCAAAATACCTCATAAACTATCAAAAGACGAAGGCTTGCCTGCTTCATTTCCCGTGAATCTTGCAATTAAATCTTCAGCAAGACTACTCTCACTTTCCGCAAAGGTACCGGTAGTTCTCTTACTTAAACTAACTATATCCGTCGGTTGAGATTCTTCCATCGGCAGCGGTCATAGATGGAGTGACATCGAATTGAATTTAGCTGGCAGATTGAACTGCGATTCATAGTGAATATGATTTCTCCTTCTTTGTAACCTCAGCTATAAGTCACCAGAGTATTTGCCAACTGTTGAGTATGACTATCAGGCATAGGAGAGCACGATGAGGTAGAAACCGATATAGATACAGCTGGTTCTTCATGAGTTATGAATGCCTGTCCTTCGAAAACCTCATCCAGATCAGGCTCGTCCTGGTCCAGGTCCTGCCGTGGCTGTTGTTTTTGTTGTTTTTGCTGTTTTTGCAGTTTTTGCAGTTTTTGCTGTTCTCACTGTTCTTCTTTGTTTTGTTTCTGTTCTTCTTTTGCTGCTGTTGCTGTTCTCGCTGTTCTTCTTTGTTTTGTTTCTGTTCTTTTTTTGCTGCTGTTGCTGCTTGCCCATAGCGAGAAAATCCTGTCGAATGAAATGAAGAAGGATCACGGGCTAACGATATCACCGGTATAGAAGGATCCCTCTCCAGAGAACCATTTTGAGATTTTCAAACTTACTGCTTTTAATAGTACTCAATTCAGGACTCAACGAATATCGTGAAATTTCTAAATGAAGATGCGATGTCTTCATTGACCCGTCACCGCGGGGTACTGCCATGAGATATGTCTAAAGAAAAGGATCCAGTATCAACCTAAATGATTCATTGTAATATACCCTTATGTAATCTGAATTAATAGATTTCGTCCGACGAGCTAAGAAATAATCCCAAACAGACCGAGTTCGTTTAATTTGTCTCTGGACCCTTTCACGTTCACTGCTGAATAAATTAACATAATACAATAATCGCCTTAACAATCGTTCATTATATTCAAGCTTACGAGGGTACTGTCTTAAAATCTGATAAACGCACCTGAGTATTTTGTCTTACCGCCACCTCCATCGGGAAGAAAGTCAGTCACATTATTAAGAAAATTAGTTCCAGAGGCTCTAGAATAATTATCGCCACTACTACTACTACTACTATCAATATTAGTGTCATCATTCGCATCACCACTGATAGCTGAACCGTCATTGCTTCTAGCCGCTTGTTGAGAAGATAGAGAAAAATCCTTTACCGGAAAGCCATTCCTTTTCTACAACAATAAATCCATCTATAGTCCGGAAATAAGGATCCAACATTATCTGATCCAACTGGCTAAATTGAGCTGTTCTGTCCCAACCGTCAGAATAATTAATCATAACATGAGAAAATTTGTAATGAACTTGATGAGCAGCCAGAACGGCATCTTGAAGAATATCACATAGATGCTTGAACCAATGTGACTGCCTGAGAAACATCTCCATTACGTAGTGCGTCAATTTTTTTGGCTGCTGGTTATAATTATCCATGGATTCAGTGTCCGAGCATTGCATTCGTTGTTGGTCTAGCATCTTCAACCAGATTTTTCTGCCAGTTCGAGATTACTCCTAATGGCGCACATGTATTAGAAAAAAATAGCATTTATAAGTTTTTCATGTTGAACAGAGCAGTTTTCTTAAGTCCTACACGGGGATGGGATTGCGCACTAAATGTTAGAATCACGATAACAGAGATCAAAAAGAGTGAAGAAAGTGAACCAACAACGACGGACACGATTTAGACACCTCGTAGTGTTTATTAATATGTGTTAACCTCCACTTCGGTTCACCTTCATGAGTACCAAGCAATGCACCCGTTCGTGATATTCTTTAATGGATCATATATATTCCACCCATCATGAATAGGAAACAATATAACTTTTCCATAGTTCATAATGAAGTTAACTAAGAAGACTATCGTACGCATTTGTGAGGATTCATCGCTCAGGAAGTTTAATGCTAGAAAGGTATAGAATATCCCATAAATGGATGATATGGATTACGAGTAATTTCTGGAATCACTGGATAACTCTCTTCCATTATTATATGATGAATAGCAAGGTTGGGAGAGATCCAAGAACTGGGATTCCTAATCGTATGAGGGTAACATCAAGAACTTTGCCCCAGACCCCTAGGCTCGTTTCGCTTGCTTCGCTCGAGGTAAGATCGTGTTGCGCGGGGCAGGGCGCCAATTACTTTCGCAGCCTCCAGACCCCCCTAGAAGTGAGCAATGAGGTCTGGGGCAGCGCACGGGCAGAGCCCCAGCCGCCGGAGGCAGCAACTACCCAATTCAATTCAACTCAACTATGAGCCAGCGACCATCTTAATTTCACCGGGAAGAACGAGGAATCGAAAAACGATGGACACGACGGACAATGACACGACTACAGTTCGGACGGTGAGGACTTGGGAGGAAAGCTAATATAAAAACGGTTAATTAAACTGTTTGTTAGGATTCGGCAGAAAAACTGTCAAGCTCGCATGCATCAGCGACACATCTGAAGTTAAAAAAGTTAACTGTTGTTAACACAGCAGCCGGATAAAGTTCATGCATGCATGCAAGCATTGCCCGGAGCGAAACATCATCATAATCACGGGGTTTAACCTAAACCGATGGCAATAAAAGGAAAAAAACCCTACATTTCAGTTGATTTTACTGTCGCTTTACTAATCAAGATAGAGATGAGGAGCAAAAGGAACTTCTAAAGTCCGACACGGAGTAGGAGTAGCACGAAGCACGAGTACGAAGCACAACCAAGAATGGCACTAAGCACCACCAAGAATACCACGATACACCACCAAGAATACCACGAAACACCACCAGGAATACACGAAGCACCACCACCACAAGTATTACCACTACTACCACTAATAGCACCACTATCATCATTGTCACCACCACACCTGTCAACCCGTTAGCGGTTATCAGCTTAAACTTTAGAAGCCCTAACTGCCAGGCACCGTGAAACGGTTTATTTGGGCCTCACACACAATACCACCACAAACGCATGCAGCTAAACGTGTAAGAAGTTAGTGCCATCTTCTGTCTAAAGTTGAACCACTACCCACTACCCACTACCTCCGGATCCTCCCACCTCTCCCTCGACCCGTATCATTCTCCGTTCATCTCCTTCTTGCTTTTGACTTAATTGTCTTGGATTTTCGAGATCTTTGATTTTGAATTTGATTTTATTTATTTCGCAGTAAATGATATATATTAATAATATTATTAAATAGATTAAGATCTTTTTTTTTGCATTTGTCTCTTCTTTTTTTCATTGGGGATATTAATTTTTTTTGATTTTGGCCACCCCGCCTGCCTTTGTTGTGGAGTTGATGACGTAAAAAAAAAGGTGTGAGTTAATTATTTTTTTTTCTTGCTTATTCCTTATCTACGAAGAGTGTGTGATAATCACCTGTCGTTGTCGTTGTCGTTGTCGTTGTCATTGTCATTGTCATTGTCGTTGTTGGCTCTATTGCTTTGTTGATTTCTGATTGTCTTCTGTCAATGTCAGCTCCGCCACCTACTCTGGGATTACCAACACGACCGCCATTATCCTCGGATTATTCAACTATGGATGGTATAATTAATGTTAATAATGAAGGAGGACAAGGGAATAATTTTACAACAGAACTATCTAATTTAGTATCAGCATCTAAGCAACAAACAAGATTATCATTATCATCATTAGATAATGGTATTAATACTAGAGGCTCTGATGATTCGCCGTCATCGTTAACTTCAACTACTTCTCCTGATGACGATGATAATAATAATAATAACCTTAATCGTCCTGATTTACCCCCTTCTCATACAAGTATTAGTGTAGGGTCAATTCAAAAAAAACGACATAGAATCCCTGTCAATTGTCAATTTTGTCGTCAACGGAAACAGAAATGTGATAGAAAAATGCCTTGTACAAATTGTATTAAGAAGAATAATTCTAATTGTGTTTATGCTCCAACTGGTTCTAGTAACCGTAATGTCAATGGGAATCATTCTTCTTCTGGAAAATCGTCTAGTCATAATAGATCTGTTTCTCCTGGTGGAACTATTATTGAACCTGCATTCGGAAGTGGTGTCTATGATGAAATGGCTACTAAAATGAATATGGGAGTGCCCTTATTTGGTAGAGAAAATTTCGATATAGGTAGAATGATGACAATGGATAATTTTCTAAATGATCGTCTCAGAGGTAGTGCAGTATCTGCTGCTACTGCAAGTACCGGCGGTCCTAGCGTTGAAATGAAAAAGAGACTTGATAAAATGGAGGGCCTGGTGCTTTCATTATTAGTCCAAAAAGAACAAATGGAAAAAGAAGCTGTTGAGGCTGAAGATGATATGGATGATACTCCTTCCAAAAATACTGGTTCTAGTGGTGCTGGTACTGATGAACTTGAAGATCTTGGTGAATCTCTAGGAATGTTGAAATTAGATAAAAAAGGTAAATCAGTATACCATGGTGATACTTATTGGGGTTATATGTTTAGTGAGATTTCCGAGATTCAAGAAGTTCTTCGTAGAATTCGTGAAGAATTCGATAATGCTGAAATATTTGGTAGACAAAGATTTGAATCTTTATGTCAAGTAACTGATGGACAACAGGATACTTCTTCTATTCCATTTGGTGGAATCCAATATAAATCTTCTAGTCATGATGTATTGAAAACATTACCTAGTCGTGAACTATGTGAATTATTAATCAATCGATTTTTTGATGCTGTTGAACCATTAATCCATGTTGTTCATAGACCATCTTTTGAAGTTGGATTTGACATGTTTTGGAAAGAGCCTGAAAAAACTGAATTACTTTGGGTATCTCTTTTATTAGGAATGATGACTTTAGCATTGCAGTCATATGCTCCTCAAGAAGTACCAGATTATTTTAAAGGAAAAGAAGTTGAGTCTTGGACTTCTTGGTTAAATGCCATGGAGTTATGTGGATTCATTGGTAAATTAACTTTTAAACCTTCATTATTAAATATTCGTGTTCTATTATTATGGATGCTTTTGGAGGCTTATCAAAGTGATTGGAATCATAAGAGTTGGACTTCTATGGGTGTATTAATCCGAGTTGCTCAATCCATGGGAATGCATCGAGATGCTAGTTGGTTTGTTATGTCTCCATTTGAATCTGAAGAGCGTCGAAGATTATGGAAATGTCTTGAGTTTCTTGATAGTTTTCATGCAATTGGACAAGGTCTACCTTTAGGTATTCGTGCACAAGAAAATGATGTTCATGAACCTATTAATATTAATGATAGTGATATCATGCCTCATTTCGGTCATTTGCCTCAACCTGTTGATATTAATATTAGAACTGATAGTAGTTTTACTATTTTCAGATCTAGAATGAATGCAATCAGGTGTGAAGCATTTGCTAAAAATCTAAAAATAGACGGCAAAGTAGATAGTATGTCTTTAGAAGAAGTATGGGAGATTGATCAACGATTAAGAACATTATATGAAAGTTTACCTCCATTTTATGCTTGTCGAGCCGATGAGTCGTTAAGGGGAACAGATGATGAGGATTTGATTATGCAACGATTTATGCTTGAGATGGATTATCATAAAACTGTTGTAGTTCTTCATCGTACTTTCTCTTCTAGTGGTGTTCGGAATTCCAAATATCAGAGAAATCGTGAAGAAGCTCTTAACGCTTCTGTTACCATTTTAGAGCGTTATCAATGGTTGTACTTATCAGCAGAGGCTGAACCTATTCGATTACGATTCTGGCTTATAGGATCCGCTTTAACTTTCAGTTCGTTTATTCATGCGATTCTTTTTGTTACGGTGTCATTAATGAATAACTTTGATAGTTTTAGTTTGACTGAGCGCAACAGATACTTAGAAGCCATTCGTCGAACCAAAGCTGTTCTTGATTGTGTTGGTACTATAATAAGTTGTGATTTCCGCCAAGCTGCTATTGCCAAATTATTACTTGGCCAGGTTGATGAAGTGGCTAGAATGACTTCTGAGGAACGAGCTAATCGACTTGCCCGACAGGATGCTATGCATCAGCATGCTGTTGGTGGTGGCATTGGTGGTGTTGGTCCTGATAGTATTGATAAAAATGATCCTGTATTCATTGATAATGGTAGTAAGTCTGCTGGAGGGAAGTCTACTGGTGTTATGATGGAGCTGGATGCTCGTGATGCTGAATTTAGTGTTGATATGTTAACTGGTAGTAGTGATACATGGTCTTCGAATAACGAGTATTCTCCTGATACAAATACAAATTCAAGGGGAAATTCGGCATCGATTCCATCGATTCCAACGAATACTAGTATCAGTAGTAATAGTTCTTTGTATGATCGTCGACAGCAGCAGCAACAGGAACAACAGCAGCAGCAACAACAACAACAACAACAACAACAGCAACAGCAACAGCAGCAGCAACAACAACAACAACAACAACAACAACAACAACTACAACAACAACAACTACAACTACAACAACAACAACAACAACAACAACAGCAGCCGTCGTCTTTTCTCCCGGTTTCAGACATTCTTTCACCAAGTCCATTGGGTGACGGAGGAGCCATTTATTCTGATGCGTTTTTTGGTGATGCTTATCGAATGCAACAGATTGTTGGTTCTGAAGAATGGGATTATTTCTTGCAAACTATGGAAGGTACAGCCACTGGAACTACTCCAGGTGGACCTGGTGTGCCGGACCAGTAGTGTGTATATAAACGTGTTTAATTTGTTTGAATTTTATCTTTTGGTTATTTTTTGGTATATGGCTATATATAATATGGATTATTTATTTCATTTATAACCTGTTCTCTCGCTATTCTGCCTCCGGCTACGCCTCCAGAGCCAAAAAAGTAATTGTAACATTTATTTGAAAATAGTTAACGATGACCATCTACTATCCTTCGCAGATTCCCAATCTCGACTGGATATTTGAACTTCAATATTACTCCATCGTAACCAAATATCAATTGCTTTAGAAAAACCACCACCTTTTTCAGATGGTTCACCTAAAAGTTCAACAAATTGTTTTCCGGTGGTTTCAAGGGTAATCCCACTCGGAAGAAGATCACGATTTACAGTCTTATATCGTCCGAAAGAGCTATTTGCTTGGTAAAAATCCACACTTTCTAGGATGAGAGCATTGCCATTACTAGTAAATGATAGAGCCAATCCTAGAGAATAATAACAATGATAGGTTGTTCCATCAGAGTATGTTTTGATATCATCTGGTTTAGAAGGAATATTTAAAGATTCAAATAATTTCTTGAGTTCTAATGAACCCATCGATTTTCCTAGAACAGATGACCAAGGTGAAAGAGGATGGTGTTCTGGTTCGGTATCTAAGGATTCTTTTATATTTGAATGTGAATTTGAAGTCATGATGCCATCTTGATGTTCATGGTCGGTATCGGCTATTAACAATGGAGTTAACACTAATCTAAATGAATGACATAAACCAAAAAAGTTCCCGTAAGAAGTTCAACTTCAGCCAAGTGGTTGCACTGCTGGATCTACCTTTTGGTAGGTCCGAGATATCTTCTTCGTTCACGTCTTCAATCACACCAAGCGTATGAGAATATGCACTCTCTTGCGGCTTAACCCACGGGGTTAACAGGTTAATTGGAAATTTTGGTATGGCCGCATGTAGCGAGATCGAGACAGAACCCGAACAGGTACTATGACAGCCACCTTGAGATAGCCTGTAGATGAGTCGATTTCTTGTGGCAATTTTTCATTTCCTGTCTTGAGATTCCCCGGAAAAGAACTGCTAATGCCCCGTAAAAGGATTCTCGTTTGTTAAGGATAATCTTTATAAGATAATTGATAGAAATAAAGTTGCTTATCATAAAAACTATCAATATATTTTACTACTAAGGAGTACAGATATAGAAGAAGAATCAGTCTGTTGGCGGGGCAGACAAGGCATTTGTTATTTCCCATCTAGGAATCCATGTGGGATTGGGCCTCTTATCCGCCTCTGGAGGCTGGATATCTCACACCCCCTACGTCGCGAGATATTCTTCCTCTATAAACATCCGGCTTAGCGAGTGGAGTGACCACTACTGTTTCTCTTATGTTGGAACTGAAATCAGTATTTATAGATAGCAATTTATTCTAGTAATATTTAGGAGTAGAAACTATTATAAGTTATTTAAACAAATATAAGGCCAAGATTCAAGTGTATTGCTTGTCCGGAGATGTTACCATAACTGTGAAGAACAGAAGAAGTATGCAGATTGAGATGTTCTAATGGCCGCTAATGCGGCCGAAGGGGGGGGAAAAAAAAAAAAAAAAAAAAAAAAAAGGAAGGAGAAATTGATATCAGAAGAAGATTCGGTTGCCTTCTTATATTCAATGGGCGACAGAGTTCTCACTGCTCCCCTGCTATCTCTAGCTATGACAACTATAAACCAATGGCACATGACGTCAGCAAATTAGTTCGATTGAACTTGCCCTTCCCTCACTTGACCTGGGTAATGCTTAAAGTTACAACCTGGAGGTCATTCACCACTAATAAGTTGTGCTGCTAGACGTCTGCCTCACGGAATGAGCATGTCTGTGTGACTCGTGCCTCTAAGCTTTTAGCCAAAATCATGTAACTTCTTTCCCGGTGCCCGAGCAGATCCTCGGATGGCTTAGTCAAGTCTCTTTTTTTATTGAATTAGGTTGACTGAAATCGAACGTATTTTTGCTATACAATAACCAAGGTTATATGGTAATTAATGTAAAGCTTGCAAAGTAGTAGTTGCCAGCTCTACTTCGCTTGATCGCAGCCGGGGCCATGCCCCAGACCCCGCGGTTCGGTTGGTTCGAGATCTCTTCTCATTACATCTTTATCTGGAGATCTTGAATGGTAATATAGCTGTTTCTTCTTAAGTTAGTACTGAAAAGTCTGAAATGAAGTATTGATAAATAACAATTTATTTTAGCGATATATTTAGCAACACACTGAGTCTCGTTGTAAAAGACATACAAATAACTCCCTTAGACATGCATATTTGGCCACGCGACGGCGGCCGAAGAAAGAAAAAAAAAAAAAAAAAGTTAAAAAGAGATTAGTTTTAAAAGGGATCTGGATGCCTTTTTATATTCGATCCTTTTGTTTCAGTCAGCATAACTCGTTAACTAAACTAATTTAACTATATATGTATGTGCCTAGCTACTAAATACGTGGGCGCACCCCCGCCGTCCCCTGCTGACTTTTTCCCAATGGATCATTCTAAAACTGATCTATCACAACAAACATGAAGCTGGTTGTGATATGAGCAAATCATGCTGTGTGGGGGCTTAGGACCCATGGCAAACGTCTCTTGACTGTAGAAAGTATTATGACAAAGGCTATACGATATTATCGTTTCGACTTTCGTCCTTGTCAGTAGCGCGATTCTAAATGAGGAGCAGAAAACAGCTCATGAACAAGGAGCAGGTTTGAAAAGTGGTCCTAAATCAAGTTAAACTTAAATGTTTACGTTTTTCTGTACGAACAATCACTTAACCTCGAGCGGAGCAACCATGGGGTCTGAGGCAGAGCCCCAGCCGCCGTTGGTGAAGAAATTAACAGCAACGTACGCGCACTTATAAAAGAATAGTTTGTGATCCGATATGAGAATTTACAGGCAAATTACTGCGATACAGCCGTGTGATAGTATAATTTAAAAAGCTCTTCTCATTTTCTGACGGTGTCATTTGATACTGAAAATCTCCATTTGCTGGCTATTTCTATAGATATAGGTAGATGAAAAACAGAGGAAGCTGCTCATTCTTATCACTATATACTATGGAAACTCCTTTTCAATCTGTTCTTGCATCAAGAAGTGCTGGAATATTACTTCAATCTCCTAATGATTATCGATTATATCGATTGAAAACAGCCCGTATTTTGGCGAAGGCACGACGGGACTTGAAAATCCAGCAAAAATCTACAAAGGGATCATCTTCTTATAAACAAAAACCAATCGCTTCAGAAGATATTGCTAATGATTCTCGATTTGCAAATCTACTTTTGTTATTGGCAGAAAGAGCTTGGGCTCATGCTATGGAAACTAAAGCTGTTTTAGAGACCAATACCTCTTCAGCTAAACAACGTCGAGTAGTTTCTAAATTGGCCAAAGCTGCTAAGTATGCTGATCTACTTAATCAGATTGTTGATAATCATATTTCAACCACTGCTCGTCTAGAATTATACTGTTATCTTTCATTGATTAAAGGTTCGTTGACCTTTGAACAACATCAATGGACTAAAGCAGTAAAGGCATATTCTACTTCACGGGTTCTCCTTGTTGAATTATTAGTTTCTGATACGGCAGCAGCTGAAACTACTACATCCAGACAATTGATTAATGATATTATTTCTACAACGGTTGATCCTGCCTTATCTTTTGCTGTTTATAAAACTGGTAATAAAAGAGTTACTGATATCCCTACATTGGCAAAATTATCAGCGGATAAAGAATCATCAGCTATTAAATTTTTGATTGAAGAGATTAATCCCAACGCTCTTAATGTAGCTACTGCAACGAATCCTGCTACATTATTAGGCCAAATCAATTGGCGAGGACATTCTGCTCAAGTTAGTGATCCGGATCTTGCTAGTGCTATTATCTCTGCACGTAAACTTGATGATGAACTACAGAATGAGTTGAGTTCATCATCATCATCATCAACATCAACATCTAGTAGGACTAATCTTTTTGATGAAGTATTACAAGGTTGGCAAGAAGCATTGGATCTTATTAAAGAGTCAATTGATAAATTGGAATCTTCTGATAGAAAACAAATCCATGATCAATCCCAACAGGATCAATATGTGGTTCTCACTTATATTAATTACAATTTATTAGTTCGTAGAATTCAGCGAGATAGGTTGTTTGTAGAGCAACTTATCAATGGCGGTAAAAAAGCAAATGAGATAAATAAAACAAAAAACAAATCTGTTTCTGGTCAATTGGCTGTTTATAGAGATGTGGTTAGAATTTATGAGACTATCTTGCAAAGTGTTTTTCAATTAATTGAATTGCCAGGTGTTCATAATGATGATTCACTTTCTCAGGCTTTAAATATAGTTAGTCAGTTCTTCAAAGCGCAACGAACTAGTCTAATAGCAAAATCATATCGTTTAATAGGAGACAAAAAGAAAGAATCTTTAGCATTATTTGAACTATCAGCAAAACTTGTGTCTAGTGAATCTGCTGCTATTATTGACGGTGAACTTCCACATGGACTTCTTTCCCAAGCTGAGTTAGAAATTTTCGTTGAAGAGATTAAAGCTGAACTTATTAGAGCTCATGGAATAGCTTCATTTGAAGAAGTCAACTCCTCTCAATCGAGTTTTACTCTAGGCGAAAGTGTTGCCAATAGCCTTGAAATTTATCCTCAAGGTCAGCCGTTGGAAGTTTTGAATCATCTTGTTGATTTTGATCCTCCTCTGAAATCTATTCCTATAAAACCAGTCTTTTTTGATATTGCTTTCAATTATATTCAGTATGATGATGTTAGTAAGAATTCGGTTTTGGGTAGTAGTCATAACAATGAAGATCAATCAGGAACGTCAACGAAGAAGGGTTTATTTGGAGGGTTATGGGGAAGAAAGTGAAAAGAGTATATAATCAAAATAATAAGTATATAGTGATGTTTCGGCACAAACAAACTCCGAGTCTGAATATATCTAGATTCTCTCGATAATCATTCGATTCAATAGTCTATCCGCGGATTACAAAAACGGGTGGTTATTGTCAGTGCAAATTAGTACAAAAACGGGTGGTTATTCCCACGGCAAATAAGTACAAAAACGGGTGGTTATTCCCACGGCAAATAAGTACAAAAACGGGTGGTTATTCCCACAGAATCCCACTGCAAATTAGTACAAAAACGGACACTTATTCATAAATTATGTTTGATGAGGTCTGATCCGATCAAATCTTTCATTTCGTTCAGTCAACCAACCAACCAACCTTCAACCGGAGTTTATGTAACTATATGTTTAGAATACATGGGCCAATTGCTTCATCTAACTTGAGGCTGGCACTTTTCGGTATCCGACGAAACAGTTACGTGACTTACAGATATCCTACTTCTCGAAAACGGCGGACCATACTACCTCGATTGTCAGTAGCTCGATCCACTCTAATGGGCGATAATCCTCTAGTCTGGGTTGATTGTGAGGTAAGAAAGGGAGACCACCGGAATATGTAGGATTTTTTTTGTTCTCATTACTAACGAATGTGTCTAGATGACAGGCTTAGATTCTGATAATGACCATATTATTGAAGTGTGTTGTCTGTTGACTGATCGAAATCTGGATATTATTGAACCGGTAAGATGATTTCTATCAATTGAGCTTTATACTTTGTACTGGTTCGGTATTTCTCTGGAAGTATTTCTAACATGTAGAATGGATTCGAGGCTGTCATTCATTATCCCAAGGGGATCATGGACAACATGAATGCTTGGTGCATTGAACATCATGGCCAATCTGGTTTAACCCGGAAAGTACTTGAATCAAAAAATACTCTAGACGAGGTTCAGACTAAATTACTGGATTATTTGAAAACTCACATTAAACGATCAGGTAAGGGTATTCTTGCTGGAAACTCAATACATCAAGATCGAATGTTTCTACGCCGAGAGTTTCCGAAGGTAATTGATTATTTACATTATCGACAGGTGGATGTTTCGACGATAAAGGAGGTTGGCTATCGACATAATCCAGAACTAATGACTCGTTTGCCTCAGAAGAGGTATGGTCATACAGCGAGATCCGATATTGAAGATAGTATTGCTGAACTAAAATGGTACTATGAGAATTATTTGATTGGACCAAAGAAGGTGGAAGAGAGCCAGGATATAAAAAGCTAGATGAATCAATTTTTGTTGACGAACTCTGAAGACAAGGTACTATCAGCCTAGCATATCGAATGTTTATTATTATGCAACTTTTATTTAATTATCATAAACGTGTATATATTTCAAGGTCTAATGAGACCAAGCATTAACCAAGAAAAGGTTGGGAGTTGCCTGCAGCAGTTGGGAGTCCTTCCAGTACTGTTGCTGCTCTCAAGCGAACGGTTGCAAGTTGAGCCTCAGACTTGTCCCTTATACTGACTTGGGCGAGAAAAAATCCTTTAATGACCGGTTCTTACTTGTATCAACATTCTGCAAAGATCGGGCAGCCTTGGATATTGTGGCCCTCTTTTTCCCGTTTCGTTCAGGAAGCCCAACCTTCGATGGTCCCCGTTTTCTCCCCACTGAGGAATCCAACATGGCTTCTTGACTGGCTAATGCTTTTGCTTTATCTTCCGCAATTTGAGAACTATATTTATCAAGCTTATCAAAAGCCTGTGAATCAAAGAATATCTTAGTTAACTCTTCATTCAGATATGTTGATAATAAATTCATTGCCAATTTTAATTGAGCCGATTTGACAATTTCTTCAGGAATACTAGAATCGTTTATATCAATCGGCATCAGTGGATCAGTAATTGTTTTCTTATAAAGATCCTTAGGCAGATTAGTCTGAATACATTCACATCTCTCATTTAAAAATCTGACAAATTTTTCCTTGGAGAATTTGAAACAATGTTCTTCATAACCATCATCTTTTAAGACATCACATACAGTTGATAAAACATTCTCAAAGATGCCACGATTGAGAATTTCACAGCCTTCAGGAAGACCAAATTCTGAAAATTCCTCCAGATATTCGGCAGTTAAGAACCTAGTACGGTTATTATAAAGGGTGGGCAGAATCATAAAAACTGGATTTATAGGTGTTGCGACCAAGATAGTAGAATCTGATATGACATGGTCTTGTTCTGATCCATTACCGAATAGAAGAGACCTGGTATTATAAGATGCCTCGAGAGCAATTGGTACGTTTCCAGAATGTTCATTATATCCCTTGACAGCTGTTAATTCCCATAATTGATTGTGGTCGCTTATAAGGAATTGCGCTGGTTGTCCTGTTCGAGGATGTGCTAATGTAATGACGGAGCATGAAGATTCTGTGCATTGTTTAGGAAGTACAATAGGAATTGGAGAGAATTTTGACGTAGAAATCGAACCAGTATTACTAGTAGTGATAGTCATGACTAGAGATAATACATGGATCTCCAATAGAGAGCACAAGGATATGAGATATGAATCCGAGATGTGATCCGAATCGTCGAGATGAGAAGACGAGATCAAAGTTTCAACGCGTTTTTGCGGTGAGCCGCTCGACGCGTAATATATTTATGCAGGCCTCGGATCATGATCCCGAGAAAGTGCCGATAAGGGGATGTTCCCCACATTTTATAATCTAAATCATCCATACAGACAACCACAGTTAGCACTCTTCCAGCCATTCACTATTCACTCTTCCAGACTGTATCAGACAACCACTGTTACCACTCTTCCAGCTATTCATTATTCATTCACTCTTCCAGACAACCGCTGTTACCACTCTTCCACTCTTCCACTCTTCCAGCCACCATTCACTATTCCTATCATTCACTCTTCCAGACAACCACTGTTACCACTCTTCCAGCTATTCACTATTCATTCACTCTTCCAGGTAACCACTGTTACCACTCTTCCATTCTTCCAGCCATTCACTATTCCTATCATTCACTCTTCCAGACAACCACTATTCCTATCATTCACTCTTCCAGACAACCACTGTTACCACTCTTCCAGCCACCATTCACTATTCCTATCATTCACTCTCCCAGATCGATCACTCGTCCAACCATTCAGATCAATGTCCGCCACAGTCAAAGCATCGGCTTCTCTACTGGTTATATCACCATCTAATCATATTCTTCTTATGCTACGTCCTCGTAAAGGATCCTTCCCTCAGACTCATGTTTTTCCAGGCGGCAAACTTGAAAAACAAGACCCTTCACTTGCTTACTGCGCCCTAAGAGAAACATATGAAGAAACCGGACTTTTGATTGTTCCTCAAAAACAAACTGGTATAATTGAAATAGATCCAGTCGTTCATGAAAGAAACAAATTCAACAGTTATCGAGAAGCTGTTACAGCATTGACAGGATCTGATCCATTAAATTTTGATTGGTCACAAAATGGTGGCCTCAAGAAAATTTCAGAATGGACCACTCCTGTACAATTATCCAAGGCTAGATTCATTACTCAATTTTTCGTTTGCTTTACTCCACAAAAGCTCGATATCTCTCATGTGGCCGCCAATAGAGAAGTAGAAAAGATTGAATGGCTTACTGCTTCAGAAGCCCTGGCAGATTTTAAAAGTGGCAGAGTGGCATTGATGCCTCCTCAGTTTTATTTGGCTACTGCAATTCATGAAAAAGGAGTTCATGGAGCAATCGAAGCACTTGAAAATAGGAAATTTACTCCATCTCTTAAAAAGAAGTATCCCGATGGCCGGATTGAGCTTGATTGGGGACAGGGAGAGTCTGGAATTCTTAGTTATGATAGAGAAGGGATTGTTCGAGATATAGAATATGTTCGTGCTGCTCCGAATTTGTGAGTACGTCCCCACCCACTTTCTGCCTCCGGCGGCTGGGGCGCTGCCCCAGACCCCGTTGCTCGCTTCGCTCGGGTTAAATCCGTATAGTCAATATATTCAAAATGGTTACAAAACAATATTCTCAATAAAAAGTTCACCATGATTTGTAGTACGAGATAATTCATAGGTCAAAACAAGACCATCCAGATAAACGATATCAAGCCGATATCGCGGTTGAAGTGTATCATCACCCCCTGTCTTTATTGGACTCACACCAACTCCCGCTAAAACTCGAAGCCGTGTTCCTTCAAATAAAAGTTTTTCCACATCAGGAAATGCATATTCCTGCCTCATACAACAGATTCCTCGATATTGAGTTAATCGGAAAATTGCTATAGCACCAATTTGTGACACAACCACTACAGCATTAAGCGGCTTAATAACTTCAACAATATTAAGTCGATCAAAATAAGTCTCATCTGATCCATAAGGTGATTCCCAGCTAAACACATTAGAACGAGCAGCATTGCAAAACAAGTCTTCTGCTTGGCATAAGTATAAACTTTTCTTAGAAGTTACAAAGAAAAACTTGTTTTTAAAAGGAGGGTTTCGGAGATATTCACGCGATTTACCATGTTTGGCCAAATAAGCAGCTACTTTATCTTCTTTTCTTTGACACAACGGTAAACTATAGTGAGGTTCCTGCGATACCGATGACCAAGCAGCATGGGCCAATATCTGAATAAATTTCGTCTCGATGTCATTATTCATAAATCGAATTGATGGATATTCATCGAAATCACCACTATAATCATCTTGTTCCGCATTAGAAGACTCAGAATTCTGACCTAATGCTCTGCGATTCATTTTCACAATGAATTTAAATAAAGCTTCCTCATTAAGCCATTTATTACCACTCGCTTCATACAATGAAGATACCGTCTTGAAATTGTCCTGATCCAGAGCATTAATTGACCAACCCTCCTGTTTCAAGTTTTCTTC
The DNA here is from genome assembly GCA_030583505.1 of Sugiyamaella castrensis. Lineage (NCBI taxonomy): Eukaryota > Fungi > Ascomycota > Dipodascomycetes > Dipodascales > Trichomonascaceae > Sugiyamaella > Sugiyamaella castrensis. The sequence continues at coordinate 92,304 of JAJMIF010000008.1, read as the reverse complement.
AAACCACCAAACCCCATTGTCGAAAGGTTCCATAGAATGACTTCCAGGTCTTGAAGTTGACTGACTCGGAGTCGTCTGGTCACCATCATTATCACTAATGTCTTCACCACCACCATCATCACCAACATCCTCATTTATTGTCTGGTCACCATCATCATCAATATTACTATCATCATTGTCACTACTGCTTTCTCGTGCAGACAATGGAGAAGCAGTTTGTTGTTGTTCTGCATGATAAAAACACCACATTACTACTTGTCCGGATATTGAAACACACGCCACATAAAAAATGCCATATTCAAAGTTATCAGTATCAATGAACTCCACATCGGGAATATTATCGTCAAGTACTGGCGATTCTATACGTAAAATTTCATCCTCAGATATCATGCCGTCCAAATATGGCCCTAGACAATAAATGCTTACCGTACAACTGTTATCAGAAACAGCCAGGAATCGTTTTGTTCTATGAACAGATATTCCCCATGCTGATTTCTTACCTTGGAGTATCAAGATTGGTTCAACTTGAAAATCAGCATTGTCCAGTGAGGCCGAAGAACGAAATCGCCTGTAGCTTCTGGCGAGTGGTGGTGCTCTCGTTTTGTTCCTAACTGCCCTTTCAATATCTTCCGTAAACCATATCTGGACTCTTCCATCATCCCCTGCACTGATAAGAACCTCATCATCATCAATATAAGCAGTTTTAAGTATATTAATCCCATGAGGATCAGTAGTCCAATTTGCCCCTGCTCGCATCCCTAACGTAGTATGAGATGGTCTTGTCTCCAATACTAACGTTGGTCTTGATTCTGGCTTACCGGTTATAGGATTATATTCATGAATAAAAATCTGTGACCGATCAGCCACAAAAAGTAAGTCCCAGACCTTACTAGCGCTAATAATATTGTTTCGTAAGATAGGAAGTTCATTAACTGCTAATTTGGTGGACCCACAATATTCCAGAATCAAAGGGTCCCTATATTTAAGAGCTGGTTGTTTAGGAGGGATAGTATGAGGTTTATGAGGATCTTCGATATTGGGTTGATTATGCAAGAAATGAGAAGCCAGAGCAGGAGCAGGAGCATTAAGAGAAGTGGTGATAAGAGCAGTCGTAGTGGGGGTAGTAGCAGTAGTATTGTCCGCTACTGAATTGCCACTGTTATCATTATAGAGGTTGTTGTCATTATTGTTGAGGTTATAGTCATTGTCGTTATCATTATCATTATCATTAGTATTATCAAAGTCATCATCATCATTATTATTATCATCATCATCATTATCATTATCATCATCATCATCATTATCATCATCATCATTATCATCATCATCATTATCATCATCATCATTATCATTGTCATTTAGATCTTGGGCCTCAAAATCGCGCCTCCTTTCCCGTGAGTTATTCAATTGTTCAAAAATACCCTCAATAACTGCCAAAACAACATCTTCTTCATCAGGTGTACCGGCTGATGGGGATTCATCTGCCGGCAATAAGTCTTCAGACCAGTCCTCTGACATAGTAACAGAACCGATAGACGTTCCTATATCAATATATAAGTTATTTCATCACAAGGATAAATATAGACGAGAAAAAATAATCCTGGGAAGTAAAAAAAACAGCAGCAACCTTATTAGTAAGTAGGGGTAATTATTAGATTAGTATTGTAGCTTGCCTCAAGATACAGAACAGGAAGAAGATTTGGTTATTATATATCACCGTATTAATAAATTTAATCCTATAGTAACACCAACCGTATAATTCGGATGATGATTGAACACGAGCTCTAGAAAACCGCTTGCTGCGAGCCGCTAGCCGCTAATCAATGATCGATCGGTTAAGTTAGTTAATTAGGAATCACATTGATGTTATGCGGCTCAACTGCGGCTCGTTATCGGTCTAAATGATCATTTACGGCGAACCGAATTCAGGACCCTGCGTCGCTTTCTGGCGGCTTTAGCCTTGTCCCAGACATCCCCAGTTCTACCTCCGGCGGCTGGGGGCAGCGTCTTCGATGGGCGGAGCACCCGTCATCATCCCACTAACGTGAGTGACCTGGCCTGGCATCACAATTAACAAGCCCCACTGGCATTGACTATAACGTCAACAAGCTCCACTGGCGTTAACGAAAATGACAATCCTCGGTCGCGTTGACGATAATGACGTTAGCGGTGCGATTACTCTATGGGTCTGGGCCCCAGCTACCGGAGGCAGAGTGTGTTCAGAGGTAGCGCTATTATATGTGTTCAGGGGAGTCTGTACTGCGGGTAGTGCTATTATATATGTTCTCTTAATAAATTTAAATGATTTTGGATTGCTCCTGTAGAAGCATCAGGCCATTTCGATTCTTCATGGGGAAGTACCCAACCAACATCGGATAGTATATCGTCGTTATATAGACCCAACTTATTATCTAGAGTAGCTATTGGAACTTGGTCACCTTGTTCAACATCGAACCATTCATAGAATAGAAACCAAAACCCGATATTTCTTTTCATTGACACACTGACATCATCAATATCAAATACCACTTCACGAGGGATGTTTGAAATTTCTACTACACCAATACATATTTCTGCAGGAGAAGAAGAATGAGTTTTATCTTCTACAAAGGATTTCTTAATACTTTTACTCATATTGGAAGGACCAAGATCCACGTTTACCAAACAACTAATTGGAGGGAACGAATTAAATTTAGCAACAACCCCTTCGGATTTCAAAATTGAAAAATGTAGATTAGATAATCTATAATAACTATCAAAGGAAATATTAAGAAATAATTTATATCGACCTGGTAATAATATTGTAGACATTTGTAAATGTAAGAAAGTAACATTTGCAGCATGAAGCATATTACCCCAAGGATTGAATATTGGATGTTTAGGAACAATTCTCCAGGGACCCAGACGAAGTGATAAGGAATTACCTTTTTCTACACTCCAGATATCTTCACCATGAGAATCTATAACATGATTTTCTGAGAAAAAAATATAATTTTTACGAAGCAGTCGAAGGACCGTTGTCCATAGAATCTGTTCGCGATGGAGAATCAATTGATTGGCCAATTTAACACCCCAAGGTCCATAAGAGTTTGATATTTGAATACGAGCAATATCTTGGCCTAGGCGCAACCATCGTTTAGAAGTTCCAAGGATTGTTAAAAATGACTTAGAAGGCACCCATACAGGAACTGATCGTTTTCCAGAATAACATCGGTTATCTTCATCGACGTATTCAAGAATTTTCAAGATCAATTCATCGGGAAGCTGGTCAAAATAAATTGAAGGCATTCTATCATGATGAAGTAATAGAGCAATAAATTACTATCATCAATGGACTCTGGCCTTTAACTAAAACTAGCAGTCAGCTCAGTTAAGTGGTGACTAGTAGTGACTTGGACTGTAGATAACAGTCGTCACAAGAATGGCCATATTATAAGGAACGGTTAGGGTTTCTTTTATAAGCATTTCAGTGACTGCAATACAGTCCTTTGCCAGGATATACATATTCACTATCCCATAATACTCAGTTCTGGGAATAATTTTATAATTTTTTTTTTCTTAATAGAGGTATTACCTATTAAGCAGTTAGATTGGTTATTATAAATTGATTTTATCATTTTGTAGACCTTGGTAAAATCCCTGATATTAAAGTAGGGTTAGGTTATACCTTATTACAGAATAATGTTTTTGGTTGATCAGTCTTAAAGACCAGCCGCCAAGTTCTACACAGTGTAGTTAGTACAAATAATTACAGGGCGTAAGGTACAACTGTACACAACACAGTACGTACACCACAGGTCTCCACACGCGCGTACACCACTGCACAATACACCACCACACAGAAACAGTTACCTACACCACACAGTACCTACACCACAAAGTACCTACTCTTCACAGTATATACACCCCACAGTACCTATACCACACAGTACCTACACTACACTGTACCTACTCCACACCGTACCTACACTACACAGTACCTACATCACACAGTACCTATACCCCACAGTACCTACACTACACAGTACCTACTCCACACCGTACCTACTCTACAGTTACTTGGCTTATGGCGTTCTGACCCCATTTTGGTGCTGTGCCCATGGTGCATTGTTTGTCCCAATTGACCACCGCCGTGCCTAGTTCCAGCTAGATCTCCCCGCTGTTAACTTGCTTATGGGAGTTGCTATAACTCACCAAAATTGTCACAAGGCGCATGCTACAGAATATTCTGGTAGAAATACGTAACACTTCTCACCCTTGACAACCCAACCCTTGCGACTGCGTATAAAATAAACTTCATTCATACAAAATCCCACTTCAAAGAACATTTATCTATATAATATTGATCAATATTAAATAAGAATAACTAGACAATGTCTGAAATTCATACTGTATTCCCTGAAGGTAAGTTAGGCATGATCATCATCAACTGATTGAATTCAATTCTTTGTCATTTCATGATATTTCTCAATGCTAACAAAACAGTTCTTTGGGCTCAAAGATCAAATGCTACTGATGCCGAAAAAAATGTTCTCTATGTTACAATCAATGTACAGGACTTGGGAATCCCCAAAATAGAATTGACTCCGACAGAACTCAAGTTTGAAGGAATCAGTTCCGATGATAGCAAAAAGAAATATGCTATAAATATCGAATGGTTTGATGAAATCGATGTAGAGAATTCTCGACAACATGTTAATGATCGGGGTCTTTTCTTTGTATTGCGTAAAAAGAAAGCTCAGGCAGAATATTGGCCTCGGTTAACTAAAGATAAAAAGAGACATCCTTATATCAAGACAGACTTTGATAAATGGGTTGATGAGGATGAACAAAATACCGTTCCAGATACTACCGCTGACCAACTTGGAGGAGTAGGTGGTGGTGGAGAGGGGGGGTTTGATTTTTCCCAATTAGCAGGGGCAGCAGGCGGTGGCCCTGGTGGATTTGATTTCAGCCAATTAGCAGGTGGACTTGGTGGTGGTGCTGATCTCAGTGGACTAAGTGGTGCTGATCTCAGTGGACTTGGTGGCGCTCCCGAAGGACTAGATTTGAGTTCTGTCAAGGCTTCAGCAGGTGACGAGGATGAAGTTAAGGAGGTTACCGAAGAAACTGAACAAGCTGAAGACAAATCGGAGGAATCAAAGTAATCTATTTTGACTTCTGTAAGAGAGCCATAGAGAGTAACAAAATTAATCTGTGTATAATCAAACTTTTAAATTGACATTTCACCTCTGACCCCGTTCTGCCTCCGGCGGCTGGGGCGCGCTGCCCAGACTCGGTTCTGTCACGACCCCTTTTGGACCTCTCGATCGAACCGAGAGAAGCAGAACGGGGCGGGGAGAATAGAGATGATGGTTGATAAAGCCCGAGCGAAGCGAGCTACAGGGTCGCGTCAGAGGCAAAACAGAAGACGGATTATATCCGCCAGAGATAGAAGTATCTCTCAAGTAATTGTTATTATCACTAACGTTATATTAAAGTGAAGAAGAGAACACAATTTTTTTTTCATATCACGGTTCTCTTCATCGTACATTTCATAAATTCATTTCATGTAAACAAAAAAAAAAAACATGCAACAACTCCCACCTTCTAATTATTATCTGAGTTCTCATCCTTATCACTTCCACTTCCACTTCCACTGTTATTAGTTTGATCCCCATTAATATCGTTTCCATCATCATCCTCTTCATCACTCTCTACTCTCCTTCGCAACTCACTTAGATCCCATGCTTTACCATCATCTTCTTCTTCTTCTTCGTCTTCATCAAATGCAACAAATTTACCAGAATCCATAAGTTGCTTTCCACTTAGAACCTTGTTGTTGGACTTTTGTTTCTGTGCTTCTAACTCTTCTTCTGCCTTTTTCTTAGCCATTCTTTCACTCTTCCATTTGGTAAATGTTTCTAATGTAACTGGAGTTAACTGCTTTGGCAATTTTAAACGTTCCGTCTCAATGAAATCTTCCAAAGTTATTTCTGGTTGATCCGCTGCTGCTTGTCGTTCAAGACGTTGTTCTTCCTTTGTTTTCAATTTGAACCCTGGAGGTAATGAATGTCTATATTTACAATCATCTCCTCCATTTGGACAAACCCAGAACCAACCATATTTACCATTTTCAACTGCATCAATAAAATATCTACAGATGATATCTGTGGTGGTTTTGGGATTACCCTGTTTGGATATGACAACACTCCGCAACTTCTCTTCATCCCAATTATCCATTGTATCATTTTGTTTATCATTTTGTTTATCATTCTCCGATCTCTCATCAGAATAAAGATCTTTCTTGACTGCTTTACGTTCAATATCAAGATTATGACTGAATTTACATTTAGATCCTTTAGTACATATTCCTTGTTTAAAGAAAGCACATAATACACTTTTAGGATCTACACCAAATGGTACTTTTTGAACAGCCACAGGTTTGAAAAGTTCTAAAGCCTCAAGTCTGGCTTTTTCAGCTGCTTTCTTTTCAGCTTGTCTTCGTTCAAGATCAGCTTCTTTTTTATTTTGTGCTGCTGCTGAACTTTGAGTCTCTACCTGTTTGACAAATGCTTGCACTTTAGCTGATTTATTTTTATTCTTAAGACCGAAAGTTTTATCACTAACAGCCTGCTGTTTTTTAACAGCTTTAGTTTTAGCTGAATCTTGTTGTTTCTTGGCCATTGTATGATATCGATCGTCCCTCTCCACGAGATAATGAATCAGTGGTTCCGCGTCGTCTCGTCTTCCCTCTCAATCTTTCTTCCTTAGAATCTGTCCGTCCTTTCAAGTCCTCGACAAGATATTTCAGCGGTAAATAATTTTCTGCCAGCTTTCAGTGTGGCCACAGACTTTTCATGCATTAAGCAGGGTAATATTATTTGTCATGTATTACGTAAGATAATCATGAGAGGAATCTAGCTGTCAGTCATTTTTCACTCGAACAAATTGGAGCTTTGATAGCTTTGATCAGAGAGCTTTCAACTAACTATTGGAGATTTGATTGGAGCTTTGTGAGAGAGAGTTTTCAACTAACTATTGGAGATTTGATTTGAGCTTTGTGTCAGGTAACCAGAAGCAACGTTAACAGTGAAGTGACGAAATTTCAACTAACTATTGGAGATTTGATTGGAGCTTTGTGAGAGAGAGCTTTCAACTAACTATTGGACATTTGATTGGAGCTTTGTGTCAGAGAGCTTCACACTAACTATTGGAGATTTGATTGGAGCTTTGTGTCAGAGAGCTTTCTACTAGCTAATTGGAGCTTTGAGTCGGAGCTTTGTGTCAGAGAGCTTTCAACTAACTAATTGGAGCTTTGAGTCGGAGATCTTATCACTGGCTGTTTGCCTTTCAGCGTGAGATAGAGAGCTTCCAGATGAGTGATAATGGCACCAAATCTCTGTCTAGTGAAGATTCTAGTAAAGGTACCAATGGAACTACTGTTTCAACCTCTCTAAACGGTGGTGGACCAAAGACGCACCAACGCCGGTGTCATATCTTTTCTCCTGTTTTTACCCTAAGGAGCTCTACAGATTTATCTATCTCTGCTCATCGTGGTCCAGTTACTGCTGCTATATTTAGTCCTAATAACAAATTAATTGCCTCTTGCTCAGATGATAGAACAGTCAAAATCTGGAAAGCCGATACAGGCGTTTTGCTCAACACCTTAGAAGGTCATATCCAAGGTATATCTGATGTATCATGGGCTCCTGATTCACAAATATTAGCATCCGTATCAGATGATAAAACTGTCCGAGTATGGAATGTTCATACTGGTAAAGTTCTACGTATTTTAAGAGGCCATACTCACCATATTATATCTGTTGATTTTAATTATAAAGGTAATCTAATCGCAACAGGATCTGCCGATGAAAATGTCCGAATATGGGATGTTAAACGAGGAAAATGCATAAAAACATTGGCTGCCCATTCAGGACCTGTTTCGGCTGTGAATTTTTCAAGAGATGGTACTCTCCTAGTATCTTCAAGTCATGATGGACTTATTCGATTATGGGATACTGGATCTGGTCATTGTCTCTTAACTCTTGTTGGATCTACTACCAAAAGTCCTGTCATGTACGTAAGATTCTGTCCTAATGGTAAATATTTATTGGCATCAACCTTAGATGGCAGAATCCGGCTGTGGGATTACATGAGAAATACTTGTGTTAAGACTTATAATGGAGATGGTCATGAGTGGAAATATTCTAGTCCCAGTGTTTTTATTGTCGATAGTTCCGGAAATCCATTAATTGCTCAAGGATATACTAGAGATTTAATTGGAATATGGGATGTACAATCAAAGGAGGTTGTAGATGAATTAGAGCATCCCGGTGTTGTTCTTGGGGTTGATGTGGATAAAACTGGTACGAGGCTTGTCTCTTCAAGTTCAGATGGTTCTGTAATTGTGTGGGCCTCAGATACACATAATGGGGTAAAAGCTGTAAACCATTAATACTCAATCTGCTGTAGTCACCATCCAGGTCCATCCTAGAGTAGACTTTTTTTATTTATTTTAATTTATTGCATTACTATGAGAAAAAAAAATTATAAATGACTGCATAGAGAAATATAACTCTTATTCTGTGAACCCATTAATATGTTGTAATATACATTTATGTCGAATCATATTAGAATATATCTCAGACCGTAGTTGGTAGTTATACCATGTCAATATTTCATGTCACGGGTAAAATTTATAGCAACGTACGATTTTCGAACACCTCGAGCGTAGCGGGAGATGTGATGTCTGGGGTTTCTGGACCTCATCACATGTATATTTATTACTATTTTTCATGATTTATAATCTATAAATTTTCGCCACAGGCGCATGGACTCCTGTTTTTTCTAGGAGGACGGGGTACCCAGGTTCAGCTGGTCGCTTCGCTCGGGCTGTGGCATTGTCTCGAAAGAAGCGAGGGTATGCATCGATCCCAGGAATCGGCACTTGAGTGAGTCGCATATCTTTCATATCTGATGGATTAAAACTTTTCATTAACCGACTTAGTGATAACCTTTAAATCATTATGGATGCAAATTTTGGATTATTGGTTGACCTAAGCATAAATTTGTTAAATATCCCGATTACAGAACATAAATCTACCAACAGTCGAAGAGCTAGCTCCTACACCCAGAGGAGGAGGAAACAAGAGTCGAGCATACGGATATTGCTACGGTCTGAGGCATGGACGAAGCCGACTGGAGGTGTGTCTGTTTTTACCTGTTTCACCGATGCAGGCCATCACATTAGTATTAGCATATCCTCAAAATACCCAAAAGAAGGTACAACAAGCAAAGCGATTAGGGGCTCAATCTGGTATTTCAATTGTGAGATTGATGAAGAAATATAAGGATTACTCCCTCTAGGCGGTGCCGAACGGTACAACCTAGGACCATACTACCTAAGCTCTCATGAATTGAACTTTGAGTTAGTTAATTAATTTACAGGTTGGTTTAACTTTAATTACGATTCAGATAAACTTCAATTAACGAGAACCGAATTATCGCAGATCCTATCAATACGAACCGCGAAAAAGACGCGTAATCCCAAAACGGCTTTTTAATTAAACTGCACATTACCCAAAGTAGAAGATCTGCAGATCGGCTTGGATTGGGAGTTTTTTTGGAATACAGATCCACCCCGGAATATATAATATCGTAATGCAAACCCCCTATTTATAGAATAAGGTCCATTCACTTGGGAGTAGGATATGCAGGGTTTCCCGTGTATGCAGGGGAAGATACGACGCGTTCGAAACTTGCAGAAACGCGTTAGTTATAGCGGACAAAGGATACGAGGATAGAAAGATACATGAACGTATTATATATATCTTATATATATCTAACTTACAACATCATAACAGTTATGTTAGGTTGATATTTGGAAATTTTTTGAAAGACATTGATTAAGTGTTATATAAAAGTGTTGACTGTTATTGCTAAATTAGATAGACCACCAACCAGCCAGCCATCTGAAATCATTCTAGTTAGCAAACACATTTCTAATTTAGTGTTTATGTTAGCTGAACATAAACCATTATGAAAGTCTTTTCTATTATTAGATTCTCCCCTCGTCTGCCTCTGGTGGCTGGGGCCGCTTCGCTCTCAGTGCGCTCGAGAACTGCTGCCAAAATCCAAAGAATCTGGCGTTCTTTTGAGAAATTCGAAGATTATCAATCAATCTATCTAACCAACTTGGTTTAGTTTCTTTCGTTAGGGTCAAACAAACTACTTGCCTCATCGTCGGCTTAAACGCCGTGGTCACCGGACATGAACAAAGAAAAAAAATGCTCTCCACTACATCACAGCTGTCAGAAGTCAGTTGACGAAAAAAAAGATACGAATATAGTAATAATGTTGCTATATACAGACAATGTCAATCATGTGTCAAGATGCAGCCATCAATTAGCATTAAAAGTTTAGGTTGTTACTTACTACGGTAATAAGAAAAACATTTAATGAGTGAAACAACTAACCGACCCCTTGGAAGCAGGGGTAGTCATTTGCGCCCGGGCAAGCTGGGCCGCCATCCGTTGTCTTCCTTCGGCAACTGGGACTCTGCTCAAGACCACCCGTTTCATTTCAACTGTACGTTACGCGGGACCCGTCGATATAACAAAAAAAAAGACACTCCGCAATCGTCATTACATGTATCCCAATGCCTGCAAGGTACCTACCTAACTACCTGTAAGTTATTGTTGAGGCGGCAGGACAAGCAGTCAAATAACAGACAGAGGAACATAACCGAAACAGGATAACAACAAAGAAAAAGGGTACTAGGGGAATATATTAAGAGAATATATCCAGAATACGAGAGTAGTACTAGAGTATGTAGTAAGTAATAATAATAATTACACTATGAGCGCATATATGAATACATCTCATATGTGTGCATAGTCTTAGATCCTAGATCTGTGACCCTTCTTCTCCTTGACTTAAACTCCCTCAGTCAGGTTCAATCGCTTTTAATCACGTTCAATCTCCCTCAAAAGCTTCTTCTCAATTTCTTCTCAATCTTCATCTCAATCTTCATCTCAATCTTCATCTCAATCTTCATCTCAATCTTCTTCTCAATCCCCGTTCGTTATTCCTGGTACATTACTATCAAATCTCTCCTTTGTCTCACTATATTCGAATTCATTAAATTGTATCTCAACCTCAGTCCTCCTATTCTATCCTCTTATCCAACAACCCTCCATCCACACCTGTCCTCCATCCACACCTGTCCTATATCAAGTTTTTATCAACGCCCTCTTATCCTTCGTGTCCCATCAGAATCTATAGCGCTATCGATTCTTATCCTGCCGCCTATCCTACCGCCTATCCTACCGCCTAACTTAGTCTGCCTTAGTCTAACCGCCTCTCCATTGCGCTTGTGCATAATACACACGCATTCGTTCAATTTGCTTATAGCCCTGTGCATATAGACAATTAAACAGTTGGCGGGTGACCAAAAAGAAACGAACAAAAAAATTGTATGGCAGTTTAACCCCTTTATATATTCCAGCATACACGCAGTCTCACTTTCACGTTCACCACACACCGCACATGCACTTAGGTTCAGGCGCAAATTATATAAGCCAACCGGCGGGTGTCCTAAGCAACGGGACCATTATTTTTTATATTGCCTTAGACCTCGACCGACCGACCGACCGACCTTTATATACTTTTTTCTTCTTTTGTTTGATTACATTAGTTTGCTCTTTCTTAAGATTGAGGAAGTACACGACTCTTAACTGGTTATTGATTGATGATTTGAAAAGAGATTCACAACCTTCGATTTAATTGAATGGTTGAATGGTTGAATGTTGACTGTTTGATATATAAGCTATTATTTATTTGTCCTTATCATTCTCAACATGGCCGTAACTGCTGCTAGTTTGAGCGACGAGAAACAACTTGAGGTCGTACAGAAAGTACTTAGAAGAGCTGAGATTTCAAGGGTAAGAAATATAAACCCCGTTGGATTCGTTGTGGCTATGGCGGGTGGTGTTGTAATATAGTTTCTCGAGCATAGCAAGAGCTAGGGGGCTGCCGGAGGACCGCCACTCGAGCGAAGCATCTAACGACACTCACTGGAGGCCAGCATCCCCAGCCGGGGGCAAACAACAGACAGAAGATGTTAACGTTTTTTATAGATCACCAGAAATTTGAAATCGAGACTTGCATTGGCCAGTTTCAAAACAAAGAGAGGTTGGGAAAGTTTATGTCTGGATAGCATTGAGCCACGATTAGATCATGAGATGGAATCGGATCGGAGTGAATCTGGGGTTATGGGTAATGGAATAACATCATTAGGACCTTATGGAAATGACTTGTCAACAATTAATAATGAAATTTCTCCAAAAAGAGACTTTTATCATGCATTTCCCCACTCGTCACCAGGTAGAAGAAGTCCACCGAAAGGATTTTCACAACCGTTGTTAAGACCATCTGCTGCATTATTACGACCTGCTGCTTTTATGAATTTGAATTCATCTTCGTCATCACTTGTTATTGATGGTTTGGATTCTAATAATAATAAAAGTTCTCCTGCTGCGGCAGCAGCCGCTGCAGTTGTCGCTGTTAATGCTCATTCGAATCTTCCTGGAATGGTTAATGGAGGAGGAGGGGAAGGAATTAGTCCAGAGACTCGTAAACGAGCTAGATTATTAAATAAGCAAGAAGTACAACGATTCGAATTGCAACATAATCAACGGCAGCAACAACGAAATCAGCCAATACAACAAGAGCAGCAGCAGCAGCAACAACAACAACAACAACAACAGCATCAGCAACAGCAACAGCAACAGCAACAGCAACAGCAACAGCAACAACAACAACAACAACAACAACAACAACAACAACAACAACAACAACAACAACAACAACAACAACAACAACAACAACAACAACAACAACAAAAACAACAACAA
>JAJMIF010000008.1:16041-79308 GCA_030583505.1 Sugiyamaella castrensis | reverse complement strand
GCAACGGCTACTTCACCAACAAGAACAACCACTCCATCAACAACAACAAAGACCACAAGAAATACATCCTCCGAATATTAACAAGTTCATTCCAAGTCTTCCTGGTGAATTACCTTCAAGAAATATTCTTCCTCCTCCAACATATACACCCTCAACGTCTAAACCAGCAACTCCTTCTCGTGTTAGTCCTCCTAAGACCCCTCCTCCGCGTCGTCGTCAACCTCAATCTCAAGCCCTTAGTACTGATCGTGACGGAGCTGATCTATTGATGTATTTAGCAACATCACCTTCTCCTGCTCAAAGAAATACAACATCCCTATACTCGGGTCAATATCCAGCATCTTCACCGTTTAATCGTCCTCCAAGTACTACGTTTGCTAATACTCCCCATACTCCTCAACAGGGTTTCAATTTCAATGATTATCTGAATATTACCAGTCCATCACCAGCTCAAGGTGCAGCTCAAAGGACACCTGATCGGCCATTATTACGATCAGCTAGGCAGAGACTTAATTTCGATCATCTTCCTGAATCGAACGCCACTATCAATGGTAATACTTCTGCTACTCCTGTATCTCGGTTCTCATCTCATATTTCTGCTTCTCATTCGAATAGCTTATCTGATGATTCTGAAGGTTCAGGTCAATTAAGACGAATGGTAGCTTAATCTCCTACTCTCACATCTCAGAGAGCTCTCTATTTATATTACTATATATTATCTTTTTGTGTTTCACTTATAATTATTATTGTTTTCCTCCAATCTGCATCTGTTTCAATTATAAATATATTGCATGAATATTAAAAATCGAACCGTACTTTGAGAGTAGCGAGAGCTAAATAGCCTGTTCTGCCTTGGGCAATTGGGGCTCAAGAGCCCAGGGGTCTGGGGCTACGCCCCCAGAGACACAACCAGGTTCAACTAAGGACTATCGAGAGTAGCGACAGAAGCGAGACCCGACATTGCTGGGGCCGTCTGGGGTTGGCCAAGCTGGGTATACAATAATAATATTTTGATTTCGAGTAAGACTTCGCTGGAACCTCTGAACATGAACCCATTTGGATTAGCCGCTAATCAATTATAAGTGTACAGTAAGCACTGATCAAATGTATTGCAATGAAGTCTCTAATAATGATAACGCACTAAGAGCTAAAGGTTCTAACACACAAGGAAAAGGAAAAAAAACTATGAGATTTCGAGTATCAAGATAACAATAGAACCTTGGCTCTCAGGCAGTTTTACCCTCTCAAATTCAGTCTATCTTATTCTGCTATCGTATCAAATCTTATCGAGTTACAGATTCAGTGAACCGCATCTTGATCCCTCCTTCTCAAGCAGTTCGGAATTTAGTACAGAATTGTTTATTATATGAACATGAGTAAACTCGATGATATTGTGCAAACCGTCGCAAAGAAAGGATAACGCTGGTGTGATATCCAGGAGATAGAGACGAGATGAACACGCAATCCGATGCTATATCCAACGTAACGATCAATGGTGAAACACATGTGCACATTAGAAATGTCAACAATAATTGGTAGCTTCTCGTTAAATATATTGGGATATACGTTAATCAGGAGACTGATAATGTTAACAGATTTCGGGGTATGAGAACGACCAAGAAAGATGAAGAAAAATAATTTTGACCTAAACAGAGACGGCTTATAAAGCTTTTAAAAACAGTGAGAGAGTCTGTGTAAATGGATGAAGAGAATGATGAAGAGAAATACATCATTAAATGGTTACATTAATAAGAATAAATTCTGGATTCTAAGATCATCCGAAGGTTTAACAACTGCCAGAATGCATAAAACCAGTAACCATTCAAAACAATATCTGGTTTGTTCACTTTAAGGTACACACCATTTCTACAATCATTAGTAGCTAGGGTTCATATCTGTTTCAGCCTTAAAGGCTTCAATGTCAAACCAGAATGGTTGGAAAATACACCTAGCAGTAGGACGCATAGGTGACTCCTTAGTCAGGCGATCATACCATAGGCCAAAGTCCGCAAGTGATTGAAACCACTTGCCAAGTCCACTTTTATCACTCAGCCGGATAGAGTTTTTGAGTTAGTTCCAGTCGAACTCTTCAAGATTCTTACAGTTTACTACTAACTGTTGAATAATCATTCCGTTCAACAGATCACCGTTCAGATGTGTAAGCTTTGAACAGCTTGCAGCAAACAGTGAAAGTGAAAGTGAAATTTCATCAAACTTTTCGTCTCTTGTAATATATGAGCTGAAATGTGTTTCATATCCATTGATAATATATAGCAGACGAAGGTCATGACAGCTGGTTGTCAGCGCTTTCTAGCCGCTTTTCGATATCTCCTCGAAGGTAATATTAACAAGACGAGGGCAACTGTGGAAGACAGACAGACATATCGAAAAAATTTAGGGATCCATTCGCCAATTACAAGAATAGTGACAATATTCTCATCTCAATTCAATCACCTTTAAAGACTGTTTCTGATCGATCTACATCTACTTCTCTCCACCAAAACTGCAAATGTAACGATGTGAGGGAAATATTCGGCTGAGATCAGAATGAACTATTGACAACCATGGATTATTTCTTAAGAGATAGATATCTTGCTGCAGTACAAGTACCGAATCTTCAATTTTCGATGGTAATCTAGCAATGACGAGTGCTAAATGATTTTTCTTCAACAGTGAATATAATTTCAGTTTTTTGAACCCACGCAATACATCATTGAGCCTGGGATTCTGTACAGCCAGTACTTCGAGATTCAAAATTTCCCGAGATAGACGAAGAGATTATCTTTAAACAATCGCTTGTCTTCAATAGCCAAATAAGACATTTTTTATAGTGTCAAATAGATGTTCATTAACAATAGTTATTTTATTTTTTTTGCCATTAATATATTGCATTATAATTTCTAGGTCTGATTCGAAACAAAATATATTGATATTAGTTAAATTTGGAAATCGGTTATGGTTGACTAATACTTCCATCACATCCTCCAAGATATATCTTCTAGGAAACATATATTGTAACAGTTCGGATAAGTTCAAGGGTAGTTTGGCTGATTTTTTTTATTCCAAATTGCTGTCTCTAGCAGCTAGTGATCTAGCAACTGTTAGCCCTACAATCTCTTCTTTATCAGGTAGCTACTTGTCCTGAAAAGAGATGCCCTAGATCTTTCTATGCTGTCTTTCAGTATGGGGCAGGCCAAGGTATATATCTTCTTATGATAATTATGTAGAGAATTTCATTAGGTGGCTAAGAGCCAGGAGGAATGCTGACAATGGTATCAAAACTTCAAAAGGCGGAGATCTCAATTATCATACCGATATCAAAGGATGGGGAGATCCATATTAAAAAGGCGGAAATTCCCCACGGTCTTTAATTTTAAACACATGCAGGGGCCAACTGCAATGCACCGACCGACCGGGGAGGAGGTGTTAAGTTACTATAACTTAATAGGGTTTTTTGAATAATTTAAACGAATTAAAGGCCACCACTTTCGGGTATTGCCCTAACCCTTAAAGTCACATGAAAGTCACATGCTTATTTTTTCTTTTGTTCGTACGTCTCTATATCTCTTCAGCGAGTTTTATCGAGAGGACAACAAAACATGTGCTAAATAGCCAAGAGATCCAAGTAGTGCAGCGAGAGCGATAAAGTAGAAATCATAGCCGCAGTTAGTTAAAAACTTGTGTATACATGTAGTTCAGTACAAATAATGTTAACAGTTAGTGGGGTGGTAGGTCACGTAGGTGCATAGCTTGTCGGTAACTAGCTTAACAAATATAACTAACATTAACGTTAAGTTAACAGTAACATGCAGTAACATGCCGTGCCCGTTATAACCACCCCATATATACATTTACAGCCAAGATATCGTGATAAGTTTACCAAGTGTTATATATTTAACAGGCTACTATGTGAGAGATAGTAACGTTATACATGTATAGAATATCGTAGAAACAGTGGTAACAGCTATTCTGGGCGGTTAATAACGTCACGAGCTTATAAAGTGTAGAGCTCTAGAAACAGAGATTTGTTAGCTTGAAAGAGACCAGGCCCTTGACAAGAAGCTGTAAATCACTTACTAACCAGCAGCATCTAAGTTACTAATGTGGCTTCCTGACTTCCTCCCGACTTAGCCTCAGACCCCTCTATTATGCTCAACAACAAATGTCTCTCATCTCTCTTCTCTTCTCTCTGTCCACCGCCCCATCTTCACTTCTATACCCGGGAACACCGTTCACACACCATCGTTAGACATCAGCCGCCCGTTAACTAACCGATTCGAATACCCTAACCTTATTCCGTTTTTGTTTTCAGTTTCTCGCCCCACTTTGTGTGTATATCTCTCTCTTCCGATCTTCCTCTTTCTCTGTTCATATCATCATTAAAAGAGATTCTATCTTTCTTTCTTTTAATTCAAATATATATATATATAACTATCAAACCTGTCTTTGTTTCGACAATCGCGACTTTTTGTATCAATTGATTTTATGGTTGTGATTTGGAATAGTTTATTTTGCTCATTTGATTCAATTACAATCATCAATTTGTTTTAAAATAACGATCATACAATCAGAATGACTGATATTCCTAAGAATGAAGACATTCATAAGAATGAAGACATTCCCAAAAATGAAGAAGAGATAATCAATAACATAGTTAAATTACGTGACCGTTTATCGGCTCTCAAGCAGGACAGATCTGCGTAAGTTTATTTTGGTGGTAGTCTGGGAGTCTACACTAGCGGAGGTAGAATTGTAAGCCAGGAAGTCAACTGATTGTTGCTAAACGATCATAGAGATCGAGCGTAGAGAGAAAATGAAGTCTGGCGCAGCAAAATCGGCATCGCAGAGCCTCCGGTGGCCAGCCTCGTGTCGTAACTCGTTCAACATTATAAAACTAAAAGTGACCCCTCCAATTTTGCTAACTGTTTCTTAGGTATTTGAAATCAAGTGATATATGGGCGATTTATTCAGATGCTCAACAAGAGATTAAAAAATTGGTGGCAATTCGCTCTGCTCCAGAATTAAAAAATGAAAAAAATCGTGTGGATGTTGTATTGGATGATTTATTTCAAGTAATTTCATTGGCATTTTTAACAGTAGGAATTACAAATAAAGCACCTTCAACTTTTGCATCTTTAAGTACAGTACAAAGATTATTGGACCATTTGAGTGAAAGTTCAACTTATACAGAGAATGATGTAGAACCTATTCGAGAGAGATTAAAAGAAATCTCAAATATTGTTGATCAGGATACTGAAGATGAAGA
This sequence comes from Sugiyamaella castrensis, assembly GCA_030583505.1. NCBI lineage: Eukaryota > Fungi > Ascomycota > Dipodascomycetes > Dipodascales > Trichomonascaceae > Sugiyamaella > Sugiyamaella castrensis. The sequence goes on along the minus strand of JAJMIF010000008.1, from coordinate 74,042 downwards.
TCCAGAAGTTATTCTTTTATTACGCCGTAGACTAAACATTTGTCAGGATACTATAACCAAAGTAGAAAAATCTATGGAAACAATTGATCCGGAATTAAATCCAATTCTGCAGAAATTGGTTTATATAAGAAGAGAAATTATGGCTATTGTATCAAGACCTAAATATTCAGCTAGTGCTCTGAAACCATTATTGGAAGATCTTCGAAATATTGAAGCAACTAGAGTTAATGATAAATTTGTTGATAAAAATGGTCATCCAATTATTAATGGTCAAAGTACTATTAATGGTATTTTGGATAAATGTCATACTTTAATCAATGACTTTTTAGCTCATGAAGAGCATGTTGCTGACTCTCTTAAACCTATTTATAATGAATTGGTTGAGATGAAGACAACTTTAGAAGGGTTATTAGTTACTCATCGATGGACTTTAAGAGAAACTGATTTATATACTTATCAGAAAAGATTACAGGAGATTGATGATTTAAGAGTTAATGGGATTTTTAAAGGTCAAGGAACCGATACTTCTGATAGTAATGGTGTACCAAAAGGTCAATCAATTTTACTTTATTTGATTCGTCGATGTTATGCCATCATATATAAATTACTTGAATCATCTGAACCTGTTTCAGAGGCATTAATTCCTGTTCATAATCAATTAACTACGACTAGACGATGTTTATTAGAAGTTAAAAGAATGGGAGGATTATCATCTGCTCGGGAGCTTTATCCTTATCAAATGAAATTAGCTTCTATAGATAATTTACGAGTTGATGGCAAATTCATGGTTGGAGATACAATTCCTGAAGGTCAAGGGATGTTAAATGCTTTATTATCTGAATGTTTTGATATATGTTATGAATTAAAAGTTGAAATGGATGAACAGAATGAGGAGAATGGAAAGGAGGGGGATGACGGTGATGTTGAAAGAGAAGCTGAAGAGGCTGACGAAACTGAAGAAGCTGAAGAGGCTGACGAAACTGAAGAAGCTGAAGAAACTGAAGAAGTTGAAGAAGCTGAAGAAGCTGAAGAAGCTGAAGAAGCTGAAGAAGCTGAAGAAGCTGAAGAAGTTGAAGAAGCTGAAGATGCTGAAGATACTGAAGAAACTGAACAACATGAAGAAACTGAACAACCTGAACAACCTGAACAACCTGAACAACCTGAAGAACATGAGGGTGGTGATATTAGCAAGACTCAAACTTAGGGTGATCATGTGACCTAAATCAACTGGCTGATAAAGGAACGGACCATGTCCTCTGCCAAACGAGAGCAGCTCAGCCATATAGCCTGACCGGACTTCCGGTCACGAAAGAGCAATATGACACCCCTGTAAAAGATTCTAATTGAAGATATGCTTGGTAAGGGTTGTTGGTTGTTGGTTGATTGGGTTGATTTCATTTTTTATTATTATTATTATTATTATTATTATTATTATTTGTTGTTGTTTTTGTTTTTATAGTTAAGTTTTTATTCTTATTTTATTCTACCATATTATTCCCTTGCTCATTGTGGGCCCCATCCCTTCCATTCTGCCTCCACCCGCGCCGGAGACCTCCCCTATTTTGATGACTGAACGAGCAACCGGGTCTGTGCCGGTCACTGGCATTTAAGGCTGTTATAGGGATAAGATAACCTATAGTTATCAGTGTGCATGTCTGTATAAGAATATTATTATGTGGCGATCGTAATCTTGCTGGTTATTTTGACTGCTAACCTGGTAGGAACAGCTCAACCTCTGGAATCAATATTCAAGCGTAGCACTACCCGTCACCCCAGTCGCCGGACCACCACACAATGTCTCCGGATCATCAAATTTGTATATAGCCGCGATTAGCCGCGACAGTTTTTATGCACCTGCGGTAAAGATACCCGCTTTAAACTTAGGATAACCAGTTAAGTGTGAAAAATGATCGGCCAATTATATGCTGGTAGATTTAAACTTTTTTGGATCCGATATCGATCGATCGAAACATTATTCCTTACCCTACCAATAGTCATATCTTTTCATCCGATGAAATTTTGAGTCATTATCTGGAGAAACTTATATATATTTTGAGGTGTCTCTATTTTCTTCAGTTTCATTTTTTGTTCTAAAATTGGAAAGAGGAATAGAAATAAGGAATAAAACGTAGTTGGTGTTATATATATTATTCCAAAGTTTTCATAACTATACTATATCATCATGTGTGGAATTTGTGCTTTCTTTAGAATCCCTGATGCTCAGGAATTTAAATCAAGAGCTCTTCAACTGTCAAAAAGAATCCGTCATCGTGGTCCAGATTGGAGTGGCAACTTTATTGCTAATCAAACTATTCTAACTCATGAACGTTTGGCCATTGTTGGTCTCGATACTGGAGCTCAACCAATTACAAGTAAAGATGATAAATTGGCATTGGCAGTTAATGGAGAAATCTATAATCATCAATTATTAAGAAAAGAATTCTCTGATTATGATTTTAAAACTCATTCAGATTGTGAACCTATTATTCCTCTTTATAAAAAATATGGTATTGATGCTCCAAAATATTTAGATGGCATGTTTGCATTTGTTTTATATGATGTTGAAAAAGATCGTATAATTGCTGCAAGAGATCCTATTGGAATCACTACTCTTTATATTGGTCGTAACTCCAAATTACCTGAAACAGTTTATTTTGCTTCTGAATTAAAATGTTTAGTTGATGATTGTGATTCTATTGAAGCGTTTCCTCCCGGTCATGTTTATGATTCTGAAACCGATAAGCTCACTCGTTATTATGAACCTTCATGGTGGGATGGTAGTAAAATCCCTACAAAACCTGTTGATTTAGTTTTATTAAGAGAAACTTTGGAAAAAGCTGTTCGTAAACGATTAATGAGTGAAGTTCCTTATGGTGTTTTATTATCAGGAGGTTTAGATTCTTCTTTGATTGCTGCTATTGCTTCAAGAGAAACTAGTAAAGCTGCTCCCGAATCGTCAGTTGATCATCATTTGGCTGGTGTTGATGTTCAAGGTAATTTAGTGAATACTAGTGGTTCTAGATTACATTCATTTGCTGTTGGTTTACCTGGTGCTCCCGATCTTAAAGCCGCCAAAAAAGTGGCTGAATTCATTGGGTCTATTCATCATGAACATACTTTTACTTTACAAGAAGGGTTAGATGCTGTTAGAGATGTTATTTATCATTTGGAAACTTTTGATGTAACTACTATTCGTGCTTCTACTCCAATGTATCTTTTATCACGTAAAATTAAAGCTCAAGGTGTTAAAATGGTTTTATCTGGTGAAGGTTCCGATGAAATTTTTGGTGGGTATTTGTATTTTGGTGCTGCTCCATCTGCAGAAGAATTCCATAAAGAAGCTGTTCAGAGAGTTAAAAATTTACATTATGCTGATTGTTTACGTGCCAATAAATCAACAATGGCTTGGGGTTTAGAAGCTCGTGTTCCATTTTTGGATAAAGAATTTCTTGATGTTGCTATGTCTATTGATCCTAAAGATAAATTGATTATTCCTGCAGAAAATAAAATTGAAAAATATGTTTTGAGGAAAGCCTTTGATACTGGTGACTATCTACCTGCAGAAATTTTATGGAGACAAAAGGAACAATTCTCTGATGGTGTGGGATATTCTTGGATTGATGGTCTTAAGGAGACCGCTGAAAAAACTATCTCTGATGAACAATTTGCAAAACACAAGCCAGAATGGAAAGATGATATTCCTACTACTAAAGAAGCTTATTGGTATAGGGTAATGTTTGATGAACTTTTCCCACAACCTGCTGCTGCTAGTACTGTAATGAGATGGATTCCTAAAGCTGATTGGGGTTGTGCTGAGGATCCTTCTGGAAGATACGTAAAGTCTCATGAAGCTCATGTTTAGTAGTACATCTGTCTAGTGTTCAAGCCAAATAGATAGATTTATGTAAAAATAAATAAATAGATGATAATGATTGAATAATGAGGTCAAGTAGCTGGTGTTCGTGATTTCTCGGTCTTTCGGTGAGTGGAGTTAAACTATCTTCGTCTCAGGTTCTGATGGCGTGGGTGGAGCACACGAAACTGATGTTGGTACATCAATGATTTAAATTACTAACGGAGCCGATTAAAAGGATAAATGAGGGATGATGTCATTAAATTATAAGATTCATGAAAATATAAAAGAAAAAGAGAACAAAATAAAACAAAATAAAACAAAATAAAACAAACCGAAAGAATATAACAATAGCCTAATTGAAAGACAGAACAGTCTTTATGATATGGTGCAACAAGATGGAGTAGGGGCATCATAATCATGTACACTGTTTGATTCTTCCTCGCTATCTTCCATATATCCCCATACAGTAGGAATCAACTTATCTCGAGTTGATTGTGCATATTTTATAATGGCCAGACATGCATTGGATGCATATATTCTCTGTCGACTAAGATCTTCTCTCAATCTTTGGTTTACTTCTAATAACCTTCTAAGCTTCAATTCTGACATGACTTGTAATTGTTTATCTATTTTTGTTTGGGAACGAGGAAACCCATTTGGAGGGGTTGCTGGTGTCAACGATGTTGGGGAATTTTCATTCCCTAGAGATAGTTTCTGATAGTACAGAGCAGCAGTATTAGGTAACGAGTTCAACTCGAACGACAATTCGGGTGGTGGTTGTGGTGACATTTTGAGGGATTGCCTTGATTTTTGATTATTCAACATGGATTCGAACAAGAATTTTACTTCTCAAGATTAACTGTTATCGACTAGCATCTAAACTCGACGTCACGATATTTTGGGCTTCGTACTGAAATGCAACAGCAAACTTTCGCAGAATCAGAAGAAAAAAAATATTCTACTCTGATTAGATAGACCTTTTATAGCTCTTCGGACTGGCCCTAAATACTTGATCAGTGATGATAGATAGAAGTGGACTCGTAAAACATATAGACTACCAGACAATAACGAACTGAGTAGGAATCAGAATAAGATATATATTATTAGTAGAAGAAAGAACAAAATAGATTATGACTATAACTAAATCTAAATGGCGATTTGCTTCCTCCCTTTGGTTGTCAAACTTGAAACTTATTTTCTATTATACCAAAATAAAAGCCAGGAATAAATTAATGGGAATGCAAAGAGAAATATAGGGATGAATAGCGTTACACTCAAAAACCACACTTTCCCTCACACCTCCCTGTTATTGCTGTACTGTCACACCTCCCTGTTAATGCTGTACGGTCTCACCTCCTCTTTCGCACTCCTATCGTACGATAACCCTTTTAAACGGTCTGAGCTGGCAAATTAGAGCTGCCTCTTTTTCTGCCGTTCAGCCAATCGGCTGTTTTGGCCTAAGGTCTAGAATATTCCTTCTATGGCATTTTTTTTCATTAATCCAAATGCCTCACCGACATCATCAAAAATCAAAATGTCAGAAATGCTGGTGGTGATCTGGAAGACCCGTTATGCAAGATCCTGCACTAAGTTTAGGTTAAAATCCGTTAAACGGTTAACAGCGTAGTGGCTGCCAGGCACTGACTGCTCTCTATTCTTATACATAAGTAACAAAACCTTCATTAACGCTATCGCTATCTATTCGATTATTAATAATTCAATTCATCTGATTTGCGGTTAAGACACAGCCAGCAGTCAGAGAGCGATAATTTAACGAGAACTATGGGTCTATACCTGTGGATGAAATGGATCACTACGGTAGTTGCATTCCGTCTTCTACCTCTACCAGTTGGATCTCCGTCGATTTCAGCAGCAAGCCGAACAGCGAGAGCGACGACGAGAATTTAATTTATCCATTGAATATATACAAAAATTGTTTTCTTTGGTCTCAGTTTTACAAGAACTCGACATACTTCTTACTATAATAAGCAGCATTCAAAGTACCCAAAACAACTAAGGCTATAGGCAAAGGTTTCTGAACCTTGAGAGCTCTAGGAAGTATACCTCCAGCTAAGAGAACAGAAGAAAATATTGCAAGCTCAATTCCCCAATCGGCATTTTGCTTAAGAAGATATCCAGAAACACCATATAAAGCACCTATAGCAAGTCCACCAAAAAGGGAAGGTTTGGATTTCTTTAGGTAAAACCCAGTCAAGCCCCCGATGGAGCAAAGTCCAGCCATAGTAAAAGCAGGGTGTTCCTTTTGTTGTTAGCTTTATTGCAATTCTCTCTATTTACGAAGAACTCTCTCACTACTTTCCCGACCCACCGAGCCCTCAACTTATCCTTGATACTCGTTCACAATTGCGAGTATGAAAAGATCATTATATCGTACTGAACTACACAATACTCACCATTTTAGATTATAATGTTGATTTGAAAAAAAAAATCAATTGACTTATGACAAAGTTCATGAACAGAAACGAAGTTGAAGTCCGTGGATAAAGAAATGATCTTAAAGGAAACGCCATATATTACATATACAGTACCCCTTCCCATATTCAAAGCCCATAATTAAAGCTAGCCGTAACGTTAACTAACGTTACCCGCGCCGCTTGCGTGCGGCAAATGCATATTTTCGTATCGAGAGAAGGAAGGAGAAGTCTTAGAGAAGAAGAGAGCAAAGAGAAGAGGAAAATAGAGGAGGAAAATAGAGTGGAGGAAAATAGAGTGGAGGAAAATAGAGTGGAGGAAAATAGAGTGGAGGAAAATAGAGTGGAGGAAAATAGAGTGGAGGAAAATAGATCAGAGGAAAATAGATTAGAGGAAAATAGATTAGAAGAAAATAGATAAGAGGAAAATAGATAAGAGGAAAATAGATCAAGGAAAAAGATCTCCCGCTTCAGCACTTTGGAAGGAGGACTACGATAGAGTCCGTAGACCAAATAAATTATATATAAATATTTATATTTTGTTTTTATCAACTACAAATGACTATCAACAACAAGTTTAGACTCGGGCCATACTTGATTAAAAACATCCCAGATATACTTGACATAAACTACTTCCATATCAATTTCCTTTAAAAATCCACACTCGTCATGTACAGTCTTTGCACAATGATAAGGAAGAATAACTTTGCGAATACCTGCTAAATGTGCACCAAGAAGTTTCTCACGAATACCTCCTACTGCTAGAATTTTACCTCGTAAAGTAATTTCCCCAGTCATTGCAATATCCCGTGGAACTTCTTTATTACAAAGAAGAGATACAAAAGTTAACGTCATAGCAACACCTGCAGATGGACCATCTTTAGGAATTGCACCTGCAGGAGCATGAAGATGTATATCAATATTTTTCAGAACATCCGAAGGTAAACCTAACCGAATAGCATTTGCACGAACCCAAGAGAGAGCAATTTCAGCACTTTCAGATATAACATCACCAAGTTGCCCGGTAAGTTTAAGTTTTCCAGACCCTGCAGGCATTGCAGTTGCTTCAAATACAAGCAACCCACCATTTCCACTACCCATATATGCCAATCCATTAACAAGTCCTGGACTATGTCTATGTATAATTTCACCTTTTTCAATATATTCATCCACCTCATCATTAACTACATCATCTTGGAATTTCTCCAAACCAAGGTATTTAGGAAGTTCTTCCAAGCCAACGATTGCACTTGTATTTGATGATTGTTTGGATTCAGCTGCAGATTCAAGTTGTTCTACTGCTTTTCCTCGACAAAGAGTTCCGAGTTCTCTTTCAAGGTTACGAACACCAGCTTCTCTAGTATATCTTGTAGCAATTCGATCAACAACCTCACTAGGAATAATTAACTGATCGGTAGCTAATCCATTATATTTTAATTGCTTAGGAATTAAATAATTCTCAGCAATATGTTGTTTTTCAAGATAAGTATAACCACCAATATAAATAGTTTCCATTCTATCTAAAAGAGGACGAGGAATAGTTTCAGTAGTATTAGCAGTAGCAATAAATAAAACTTGAGATAAATCAAGTGGGAAATTGATATAACGATCAGTAAAACTATAATTTTGTTCTGGATCAAGCACTTCAAGCATAGCAGCCGAAGGATCACCATTAGTTCCAGTATTCCCCTGACTTAGTTTATCAATTTCATCCAAGACAATAACAGGGTTCATTACACCAACTTTACGTAAAGCCTGAGCTAAGATTCCTGGCATAGCACCAACATAAGTTCTTCGATGACCTCTAATTTCTGCTTCATCACGAACACCACCAAGACTTATTCGATGAAGTTTTCTATTCAGAGCGTGCGCAACACTCTTTGCAAGACTTGTTTTGCCAACGCCAGGAGGTCCAACAAGAAGAAGAATTGGTGCTTTAGTTGGAACGACAGGGACAATAGAAGATTGGGTTGAGTGATTTTTCTGTAATTCACTTAAATCAGAACCTTTCTGCTTAAGATAAATAACTGCTAAATATTCCAATAATCTCTTTTTTACCTTTTGAAGACCATAATGATCAGCATCAAAAATTTCTCTTGCTTTAGAAATAACCGATAAATCTAAGTTATCATTATCAAGTTTATTCCAAGGTAATTCGGCTATATTTTCAAGATAAGTCCTACAAACTTGATATTCGGCTTGATTAACATTCATTCTTTTAAGTCGTTTTAGTTCACGATTAACAATTTTACGGCCTTCTTCAGGTAATTCCAATTGCAGCAAAATTTCCTGAAGTTTTATAATTCCATCTTCGTCTTCGTCTTCATCAAGATTATCATCCGAGCTAATTGGAGGACCTCTTCGAAATCCAACCTCTCTACTAGACGAAGAAGGATCATTATGATCATCACTACCACTACGTTCCAGTTCATCAAGTTTATCTTGAATATCTCTAAGTTGTTGACGAAGAATAAGTTCACGTTGTTTTTTAGTTAAAGTAATAGCTGAATATGGAGATCCGGAAGGTGATGTTGATGATGACGATGATGATGATGATGATGTAGATGAATCTTGATTCCGTTTATTATGTGCAGCTACAATTAATTCAGCACTTTTTTCAATTGATTCAATAGCTAAATCAAGTCGATTTCTTATATCAACTGCATCTAATAAAGCAACTCGATCAGAATATGACAGTGGTAAAACAGAAGAAAAGATATCAACCAACATGCCTGGAGCTAAAATACCTTGAGCAAAAGTTAAGAATCGTTGCATAGCAGAAAGTCCACTAGCCCCCCAAGGTTGAATCATTTTTCTTACTGCTTGTTTCAGCTGATCCATTTTTTCCTGAATTTCTTTATCTTGTTTAATTTCTTTATCTTGATAACCAGAATCATAAACAAGAACTCTTGCAGATTTAAACTTCTCTTCGTTTTTCTTTTCACCATCACCATCACCGTCAATAATGTCGGTGTCGGTGATATCACCATACACAACTCTAAATCGAGTTAATCCTTGAAGAATTACTGAAGAATCAGAATTTGAAATCTCGTTAGAAGTACTATTTTTTAGAGTAGCCGTTGATCGAGTAACTACTCTTGCAATGGTACCCATATTATGAACTCCACTACTATCAATATTTCTAGGAAGAACTCCAATAATAATATCTTTTTCAGATTTAAGATCAATTAATTGTTTAAGTTTTCTAAATCTACCAACACCAATAGATTTATTAATTAAGCCTTTGGAATCTGCAGGTAAATTGATTCGAATAGCAGTACTAGGGAATAATATTGAAGAAGTTGGTAAGACCAAAATTGGAATAGTTACCTGGATAGGTTCTTTCATTTTGAATATGAAGAGAAGAAACGAGACGATAAAGAGGAGACAAGACGATGATGAAAAGACAAGACGATGAAGAAAAGACGATGAAGAAAAGACGATGATGAAAAGACGATGATGAAAAGACAATGATGAAAAGACAATGATGAAAAGACAATGATAAAAATACGATAATGAAAAGACAATGATGAAAAGACGATAATTATGAAAAAATAATACGAATCAAAGAGATGATCCAAACTCGTTTAAATAGTATATATACCAAATATGATTATCGTCGTTTAAATAGTATTCGTATTCGTATTCAGACAAAACTGAATTGTATAGATCTGATTCAATCTCTCCACCTTTTGTCTATATAAAACATCGAACAGGCAGATACAAATTCAACCCGGAGAACCCAAAAGATAGGATAAATAAATGAAGAGCAAAGATAGAGATGAATGAATAGAAAGATGAAATATCGGAGCTGGATCCTGCTTAAGTAAGTTCATTCGGCCCCGCGTGATAAAATGAGCACACAACTGCCCGGCCGGCGGAGGTGGTGCATAAGCCACGTCCAGGTCGGAGGGGAACTGGGTGGGCAAGGGTGAACGATTCATTATCGTCATCTCCTTATCTTCATGTATAAGTCCGCGGGGCGGCCATACAAAGTTAACAAACACCACCTCGGCATAACGTAACGTATAGTCCACTCATTTCCAAACAGCTCTCCGTCCTGCCTCCGGGGGCTGGGGCGTAGATCGAGTCAAATCCCACGGCTCGCTTCACTCAAGGTTAAAAGATCGTATTGAAACCCCGCTCTCTGAGGTCGAATCAGGTTGTCTTAACTGGGAAGTCGTTGGTTTTGTCCTTGTCATATCTCTTTACATCAAGTGTCTAAAGTCCCGGTTATAGTAATTACCGACCGACAGTAAATTGCACGCGAATAAAAATTGCACGTGAATAATGTTAATGCTGGGCATATATGTACAGCATTAATTGGTCACGCTATATGAGCAATAAGAATTCTAGTACAGAACTAATGGCGGCAATGAAAAAATGGCAACTGCCTGGTTGTTGTACACCTTCAGTCTGATTAGTCATGTATTATGTAGTCCGTCATGTTCTACCTGGCTTTGTCCTGGATGAGCTAGAAACTTATTGGTTATCGCGATGGGTTATCGCGATGGGTTATCGCGATGGGTCATTGCGATGATACCGTCATTCGACGACAGGAAATTGTTATCTAATCTCGGTATTCACTATGAAATTGTTATCTCGCATCGCCAATGAAAAGCTTTCCCGGGCATGCAGTATACAAGAATATAATAAAAAAACGACATTAAAACAAATAAATAAATAAAAAGATACAATTAATCATAATAATATAATAATAAAAGCTGCAGATCATCATTCAAACCGATGAGATTTTTTTTATTTTTTTTATTTTTTTTTTGTTTGTCAACCTGTCGGGAGGAGGCATTGACACATTGTTATTTTTTTCTTCATAAATCATAGCTGCCCATAATAATAATAAACCAAAAAAAAGATAAACACTATTAAACAGATAATTTTTAAGTCATTTATATCTTCTCTTGACATAACTTATATAAAGTCAAACAAGGGCATAATCAACTAATCAACATCAACGTAAGTCAACGTGCATAACGTACATCACATTAAGTCCGTAACATGATGCCTAACAACCAAATCATTAATATTGTAGATTACTATCAGCACGCGGTCGGAATCCTTCTCCATGAACAGGTGGACCAAGATCTAAAGGTGCACCATTCATTGAACTTGATCTTCTATCTTTAGATTTTTCTTCAACTGGAGAATTTGTTTCATCATCAACTATTACTTCTTCGGGTAATTGAATAAGTTTAACTGGTGCTTGATGGACATCAGCAGTCAGAGGTAAAAATCTCATATTAGAATTTGACATATGGTTCGTACTGAAGTGATGATGTATTTCGACGAGTATATATATATCTATGATTACTTCTAAATATTTATTGACCCAAAGATATTAAAAGGGAAAAACTAGAATTTTTTATTTTCCCCGGATCAACCCCAATTTATATACAAACAGTCGACCACAATAAAATTACCGTTAATGCGATAAATGTTAACTTATCTATAACTTTTATCAATTTATTTGTTATGGCAAACCCGAAAGGAGTAAGTCTATTTTCCTCCTGGGTCCAGACGTTTTTTTTGCAACACCCGGTCATCCGCAGTTTCTTTTGGTTGCTTCACAAAACGCTGTCGATATCTCGGATAACGTTACAACATCGAGGTTGCGTTAATAATCCATCCTGCCCTCCTCCCTCCTAGACTGTCCTCCTTCTCCCCCCTAGTTGACGTGCTCATCCCCACTTACCCCGTACGTTTGATAACTTTATTAGACCTTACGTTCCATCATTCTTTATGATAAGCGCAACTTCTCGTGAGATTTTGAGTGGGCCCTACATATTTTCGTGACGTAACCGAACATGGAAATTAACCCATTGACCCAACCCCGTGGTCACCCCGAGTTTAATCAAAAAGACTTTGTTGTAGCCGTTTGCCACTATGCCGATCGTTTTTTATTTTTGAACTATTACGGTAACAGCTAACTTTATGCTCGGCCTTCTCCGAAGACGGTTATAATGCCCTTGCCTTATTTATTTTCTAATGTATAAGATTGCTGTTAAGGAACGTACTTTGAGCCGTTGATGACGTTAAAATTAACGATTTTGAAGGTTGCATGCACCGATAACCGAGTCTAACAGTTAACGGAACTTGAACGTTGCTTGATCCGATAATCGAGTTATGTACTTTTATAATTTGGTAACGAAGTACACGCCATTTTCCCCGCAGCCTGTCCTATAACTGTTGCTGTACCGTGACAGTTCAAAAAAAGAACCGAATTTCCCCTATAAGACTGCGTTTTGTCACCTAACCCAATGAATGCTGTCAACTGAAAACTGGGCCAGACTACTGGATCTATGTTCCAGAAGTTAAGTTGTAGAAGTCAAACTCCACCAGAGACTTCGTCTCTTTCGAGCTGCGGCATGGGGCGTTGTTGTTCGCCGGAGGTAAACAAGGACCTTGTAGTTTGCAACTCTGGGTTTGAAGGCAAAAAAAAAAAAAGCTATATAAACGACTACCGTAATTGTAGAACTACAATCAGATAGTAGAAAAAATTAAATTTAAATATTGACAAGTACGAGGTTCGAACTCGCGAGAACTTTCGTTCAGCAGATAACAATGAAATTGTCAACTTAAGTCTGCCGCCTTAACCACTCGGCCAACTTGTCCTGTTTGTTGAAGGGTATGGATCTCGAATCTATCTAGATTATCCTTTCGATGCGCTTCCGGCCAACCCTTACCCTGGAAAATTTGAGGGGATTTTTTTTTGATTGAGCAACCCGAATTTAGTGAAGGCTTATCCTCTAGGGATAGTTAAATAAGATATATTAGTGTCGCTGGCTATAGATAGCTTACATAGACAATAAATGATTATCAATCATTTTTGATTTTTTTTCCCTATCGGGTTTTTTTTATTTTTTCAGTGATACGACAATCTTCTTAAGAATCATGAGATTTAATAAAGGATAGTTCATTATAAACAAATTATTATCATATAGGTGTCGCTGGCTCATAGCTCAAATAGACAAATAAATGATAATTGAATTGAATATGAGCCAGCGACACCTATCTTAAGTAAACCGAATGTAGTGAAGGATTATTCTCTAGGGATAGTTAAATAAGATATATTAGTGTCGCTGGCTATAAATAGCTTACATAGACAATAAATGATTATCAATCAATCAAACTATATAATAATAATTTGTTTATAAGACCCCAAGAAGGTAGGGAGGAGTTAAGAAAGGTATCACCTACATTTGATAATAAAGAGTTATTAGGGACGGGGAGAGGAATAAAGGCGATGGTGAGATTTATTAGAAATATGTTTAAACCAACAAATTAGGGAAAAAATTAATGTTTGTTTTTGTTTTTAAACTTAAGAAGGTTGGGGGTTGACCCACTGTGCAGAGCAGGTTGTTTCATTCAATTTTTCCCATGCGGTTTTTATAGTAGTGGAGCATCAGGATTCTTAAGCAAACCGAATTTAGTGAAGGCTTATCCTCTAGGGATAGCTAAATAAGATATATTAGTGTCGCTGGCTATAGATAGCTTACATAGACAATAAATGATTATCAATCAATAAATCATAGATAAGAAGCATGAAATTTAATGGAGGATAGTTTATTATAAACAAATTATTATTATTATTAGATTCTGGGTCAGATTCTGGGTCTCACCGCCGCCGTTGGGCTGCAAACCTGAGACGAGGTAACTTATCCGGCCGCATTCAACCACTCCCTCCCCACGTGTATGCGGCGACCAAGGACTGGGAGCGTAGTGACTCTCCCATCATTTCAAACAGGGTGATTCTGGCCCATCATCGTCACCTCTTGTCTGGTTCCAGCTTCGGTCGCCCTTAATTCTTGCTTTCGCTTCAGGAATAGATCTGCGCAAAAATGTTCGGTCCTCCGATCTGTTTTTTTCCTCCAAGACTTAAGGTATTCCGCGGAGCGCTGGAAATTTGACTGCAAACAGGGATTTTTCCCTCTTCTCTATATTATGATGTTTAAATCTAAAGGTGGGGAAATCTGCAGCCTAAGTGATTCTCCGTGCTCCGATTCCGAGGTATAATTTACATTCAGTCATTTCAGCTAACCGCCTATATTTAATAGAGCATTAATAGAACAGTGATATAAAATCATGTTAAAATCCATCGAATATCTCCTTTGAACTTCCGTATGGTACCTCTCTGTCTCTCACTCTTGGGATTTTAATAAACGAACAATGCCAAACACTCTAGACGATACTTACCTTCAAACTTCTCCTTGGAAAAAGGGGATATTCGATGGGAAAGTTGTTTTGTTACTGGAGGAAATGGATCCATATGCAGAGTTCAAACAGAAGCTTTAGTTCTTCTTGGAGCCAATGCTGTAATATTGGGTAGACGAAAAGAAGTTACTGAACAAGCTGCTAGGGAAATCCAACAATTAAGACCCAGAGCAAAAGTTATTGGAATTGGTAATGTCGATGTTAGAAATATACAATCACTGGTTGACGCTGTCGATCTAACTCAAGAAATTGGGTAAGATTGACTACGTCATTGCTGGAGCTGCTGGAAATTTCCTATCAAATTTTAATAATCTTTCTTCAAAGGCGTTCCGAACTGTGATAGATATTGACCTGATTGGTTCTTATAATACGGCGAAAACAACCTTTGAGCAATTGCGGGCGAATAAGGGTCATATTATATTTATATCAGCTACTCTCCATTATGTTGGGTTACCTTTACAAGCTCATGCGTCTGCTGCTAAAGCTGGAGTTGATTCCTTGATGAGAACACTGGCAGTAGAATTAGGTCCATTGGGGATTCAATCCAATGCGATTGCACCTGGACTTATTGCTAGTACAGAAGGATATGATCGTCTTGTGCCCCCAGGTGGAGACCTTAAGCGAGTCGTTGAATTGGTTCCTTTGCAAAGATTTGGTGTTAGCAGAGATATTGCAGATGCTACTGTCTTTCTTCTGTCCCCTGCAGCTGGTCTTGTGACAGGGACCGTCACCGTTGTAGATGGTGCATCGTGGCAGACTGGAGGGTTCTCTACTAATAGTGGACAATATCCTCATAAGATCAATGCTCTAAATAATGGGCCTCCTAAGATCTGAGAAATCTATATATAGTGTAGGCAATAGAAAAAAATTCGCTTTCTCCTAATTATAAACGGCCCTTGCCGCTATATCTGCGTTGTAATATTGTATTAAATTAATTAAAATTGACTTTAATCTCCAGGCGATGAATTTAGCCCCTATAGAATCCTACTTTCGATATAAGGGCCAAGACGTACAGTACCGGGTGATGATACTATTATTCTAGCTGCATGTCAGTGTTATATATAGAGGGTAGAAGTTCCTTAGGTATGGCACTGAGAGCGTAGCGGTTATACCCTGTTGAGGAGAAAGATGGCTGTGATATGTTTTATTTTTCTAACTAGTATTCTTTCAGAGTTTCGATCTACTGGTGAAGCTTTGTCACAGTCCCGCCTTCGTACTTCTCTATTGTTTTTGTTCACAAAATTTATGAAGCAAAGAATGGAGTGTAATTACAAGTGGCCGGAACCAATTCTATACGGTTCATTCAAATCAAGTCGATCCTTTCAGATAAAGCGATATCCACTATTAACAACTTCTAGGTCGATCAAAGAATAGTTTAGTGGAAGAGATAGATACGACAACATTTCGCTCCACTGCGAATCAATTCAATTCAATTCAATTCAATCATTACCTGTAGTCTATGTAAGCTATAAGTCAGTGACACCTAACATACTCGACTATAACGATTTGTTCCTAATGAACTACAATCTGTACTAAACTTCTAAATTCTTAAGAAAAATGCCACATCACCAGAATAAAAACCCAGCAAGAAAAGGCTAGATGAAATAATCTGCAATGCAGAGATGGCCACGCTCCTCAAGTTCAACAGCGAATCTGTTGAATTTCTTAGCCCTGGAAGGCAGTTCTATTAGAACAATTAGCTTCTATACTTTAATCGCTAAACCTTCAAAGAAAGTATAAACTGTTCTAATAGGATGAAATGTTTTATAAGAAAACCTAAGGACAAAAACATAAATAGGTGTCGCTAGCTATAGATAGCTTACATAGACAATAAATGAATTATCAATCAATCAATCTTTCATTTACCCTAACATCACAAACACAACAGAATCAACATTTATGCGGCTTTTACTGATTACAGATTACAGAATCAGCCAAATGGCAAAACAGAATTTGTAAAGATTGTTTTGTATGATGTGTATATAACTCCACTTGTCCAGGACAATCAAATATAATATATTCTGATTTACCTAGTTGTTTGATTTGTTCTATGAACTGATCTACTGATGCTTCAATCTATACAATAACTGATATATATATAATAAACTGCCTTGTACTAAATTCGGCTTGCTTAAGAATCCTGATGCTCCACTACTACAAAAAATCACATGGGAAAAATTGAATGACCCTTAATATATAATTACTCAAATAACATAACTAACTACACACAACATAATACCTGCCAACTCACACAGAGAAAATCCAAAAGGATAAAAAACTCTGCAAAACAAAAACAAGAACAAAATGTCAAGCCCCGTACTTGACGAAATCGAGACACCTAAGATTTCAGGTACGGTTCATACTGACCGGTTCTGTTTTGCGGCTTTTTTTTTTTTTTTTATATCTTCAAAGTTTGCGGCGCGTGCAATTTTTTATGCGGCGCGTGCGGCGCGTGCGGCGTGTTTTTGTATGTTTTATGCAATATGTATAACATATTCCCATGACTCGGAACAAGAAGCCTTGCTAGCTCAATCGGTAGAGCGTGTGACTCTTAAGTGTTAACGTATTGAAGTCATCACAAGGTTGTGGGTTCGACCCCCACGTAGGGCTCCTTTTTATTCTACAAATGTATTCCATCATTTTTATTTTCTTTTATATTTCTCATTGAGGTCTAAAATGCAGCTCAAACAGAACTGTCCGTAAGGACAAAAACATATAACGTTATAGGTGTCGCTGGCTATAAATAGCTTACATAGACAATAAATGATTATCAATCAATCAATATGTCGGGGTTTTTTCTTTTTTTTTTTTGTTATCGCGGAGGCTGCTGCAGTCGATTCTCCGACTGATACATAACCTGTTATTTCCTATAACAGTTTTGGATGTCGAATATGATGCATATTAACCCGTTATTGACGTCGGAGTTTTGAATGGTCTCGGATTAATTTTAACGTTGACATGCACGTATATTTCTCATTATATAACCGTTAGTTAACTTAAGAACATAGATGAATATCATCTATAGAACTGTGTTTGCATCTGTCCAGCAGACAACAAATCATTTTGTATGAACAAGGCTTATTTATTTTTCAGATAATAGCAACTATGACAGGAGAGCAGCGACCGCCAGAGGTCCTACGCGCAGCATCCGTATGACGAGATCATTAGTTTAGTGATAACCATCCTCTCAAACTAATTGTTTTTTATCTTCTAAGTCTATTATGATATAGGAAAATGCCTTTTTCCTAGGGACCACTAAGGAAGATGAGAAAGAATATAACCCAACCCTTGAATTAATCAGCGTGTGAATAACAGATAGAGGTTAGGAGTTGTAGATCGAGGAAGTAACTTCATTTGAACAAGGTGGATTGATAATGGATATAGAAAGATTCTAAAAATAAAGCCCTGGATGATAAAGACCGACAACAATTATTGCCAAAAGATTACCAAAATCACAAAGAGCTGTTTTTAACAATATAGAGGGCTTTACACAGGCGAAGATAAAACACTATAATAACAGCTAGATAGTTAGTGGTAAATGAATATTCTGCCGCAATCAAAACGTTGCCAAGATAATTGTAGTCACGAAATAAAACCAATGACATTATGACATCCTTAGTCACTCGCTCGTAAAATACAGATATGCAGATACTAAGTAATTCAAAGGAATTCTTTTTTTAACCAACAAAGTTCTAATTTACATCACTTATGTTGCAGTTAAATCCAATCAGACTAGATCCAATTGAGAGAGGGCCAGGAAGCCAAGTTAACAACGAAGCACACTAACCCGACCAGCGATGTTGCAATAATAGAAAAGTAGGACGTTGATGTTTCTCTATTAATGTTCCGTGTGAATTATAAGCTAGTAGGTGCTGATACTCTTAGCTGTTAGGGCATGGTGCATACTGCTTTGATGCCGGGTGCTTCGCCAAACAGAATTAAGTTAACGTTACATTTAAGAATGAAGCTGTTGCATCCAAGCACGTGTGTTATTCTAGGTAACGTACGTACGCGTACGTACTTGGAAGAAGGATTCTAATGATATGCGTGCGAAGTCTCCAGTGTTTTCACTTTACCTTCTAGTGCATCCATTCGAACACAGAAGATGGTTCGATCGTATCCGCTCGGGTCTGTCGAGATCGATAGATCGATCGATCGATCGCCGATAGGGTGATTCTGCAGAGTACCGAGAGCTAGGGAACTGGGGCCCACGGAAGGCGAAACAGGGACCAAGAGGGAGCAAGCCGGCACCTGCAACAGACTAGTCTTTTACTATTTGGTGTTATTCGAAAAGACTGAGCCGAGGCACTTGCTAATACATCTGACTCTCTCTAATCCTGGAATCTGCACTGCATACTTCTTATTATAATAGGACTAATCAGAATCTAGAAATTTAGTGACGATCGATAAAAACATTGCCAGCAAAATCTTATGCCCGACCAAAGCGAGACTTGGGGTCTGAGGCTTAGTCGCAGCCGCCGGAGGCAAGGATCGATGGGATCGGGGTCTGACTCAGGTGTGGCGCCGCGGAGGCGCGCAGTCCCTGACCGAGGCTCGCTTCTCTTCAGGCAAATACATAACAGCAGCGAGAGCCAGTCCCTCTGCAGAGAGAAAAGAAAAGGTAGAGTTGATGTGAGGGCAAGAAATAACCGTATATACCTCACCGTAGCGTGCGCCGGACCTGGTGTTAGTCCCCTAGCACTGGTCAGATGCAAAGGCGGGCCATGCAGATACGGCGTCCTCTGAGAGCCACATTATGCTGGTATTAATTTTGTTAAGCTCCACCCGGTACAGCGTACAAGCAAGAGGAGGCTGTTAAGTTAGTCCATTGTTCTGTATGGGTCTTGTTACAGGATGTAGGAACATAGTAAAATGCGATGTAATCTAGCTTATCTGGCGGTGTGGTGTTGCAAGGCAGCAGAGAACAAATTAATACATGCATAACGGAGCAGCAGCATTTTTACAACCGCGTCTTGCAGGAAAGTAGACATTAAAATTGCGAGGGATTTCGAGTGATTATTGTCCGAGCGCTATACAGTTCTGCCTAGAATTGGTTCTCTCTGGGGTCTATCTTTTTCGCCTTCATTAATTGATTATACCAATTTTTTGGTTGGGATAAGTTATATCGTTAAAGCTTTTTTTCAGAAATAACCCGTTTAACGTCACCACCGACAGCAATGATTATACACGTATTTATAACTTTGTTCGTGGTGATACTTTTCCTATAACCTTAACGCAGTCTCTGTTTTAAGACAACTAAAATTAGGCAGCCGCCCGGTTGTTGTCCGTATCCTATCCTAGATCTAGCTTCTGCGGTTTGGGCTTACTCCAGACCCTATTCTCTTTCGCTTCACTGTTGCACATAGAGGTGCAATTCATAACAGCGAATGAGCTGCTCGACCGTAGTGTCAGATATACTACCCCACGACCATGTCGAAGGCAACTCTTGAACTCAGGGTCCGGGAAAAAGCCCTGAGATTAAAAAAATAATTGGACTACAGTTGTATATCTAACATGATGTTAATTATCCGAACACGTACATGTAACTCACGTAATATATTAACGTATACCAGAATCACGGCTCTATATCGTTTCAGTTTTTCTTTTTATGGGGTTAGAGTAAAGCGGTTGAAGTTAACGTTACTTTTTTAACTACCCTTTACCCTTACCCTTGCCGTTTAGCTTGTCCTTTTCGGATGATGACTTCTGCGAATCACCGTGCTCTAACAGTTACATATAGGGACAAGTTTTATTATTAATTATTAATAGTATGGTAATTTTAGTAGTTAATACAGAGCCACAGATCAGTACAATTTCGGGTAATCGTTAAAAGTTTTAACCAACTCCTAGATTCGGTGGCTTTGCCCGTTTCATAAACTACTACGTCAACAGGTCACACTGTTCGTTAACAAATAAGCCTTTTGTATTCGATTGTCTCAATTATATTATCAACTCGGAGCTAAGGTAAAAATTAGCAAAAGACTGACTTCTTGTAAAGTCAGCTATATCTATAACATTAATAATAATGTTTATTTTAGAGTTATTATTATTAATATTAATGTTAACTTAAATAAATAATAAGCTTTAGGTTTATTTTTTGGGCAGGGCGGCGACTTGTGAATGTGGATCTCCTATTTTCTATTTGCTGACATGTTATTGAATAACACAAGTTGGCAAACTAGTATCCTCCGACCTAGCCTGCTTCCTGCAACAGATGGCGAAAGGTTTGACGTTGAGGTCGCCCAGGCTGCTCGTCCAGGCTGTCGGAGACTGACCCGGAGCTTTTTATTGCTAGTTATTCCGTCCGTTGTTATTATTCGATTCAACTAACCAGATTCCCCCTGGCAGTACTCACTCACTAATGTGTACTAACAGATTACTGGTTAGATTATAAGAGTAGTTGGGAAATGATGTCAAGCCGTTATTTTTCAAGATAACCAAAGCTGCTGCTGCAATAATCGGTGAAAAGGGGAATGCGGCGCTACGCGCATGTTGTTAATTGGACAGGACTAGCTAGCGTTCATGTCTCTAACCAGCTTAAAATAGATAAGCAGCAGGCATGGTCTAAATTGGCTGTTGGACTTGTGAACTAATTTATTGGCTATCGGTTACAATTGGCAATTCTTAAATGATCAGTTAATTTGATTAAATTGTTTTTATTTCAACCGGACTTTTATTTTGTTTTGTTTTACTTAAAAATTGATTAACAATTCGAGAACCAAACTAACTTTTAAATCCCTAGTTAACTTTACAACCAAGATTAAAAGATTCTTTTAGTCGAAATTCTATTAATCTGCCTTGTGTCATTTTATTTTTTGGTCGGCACAGCTGCGCTCGTAAAAGTAAACGTCAGAAACACAACTAACAGTTAAGTTACATAGTCAATCGATTACGTACATGTGTACACCGCGTTATAATAAGCTGCATGTTCATGTACAGAATAAAAATCAGTTAAGTTAACATGTTAATTATACATTTGGGGAGGTAGGGGGGAATGTGGGTGGATATAAAAAGGTGGGTCTATTTCATTTGTTCTATCTTTCTTATAGAACTTTTTTGGTCCTTTCTGTTTTTTTTTTCTTCTTCTTTCTTTCTTTCTTCTATTTCTTCGTCTGACCACTTCGAGTTGTTCCACTTTAGGTTATTGGTAAGAAGAAGGCAACATACAGCAGATTGAAAAAAAAATTGCCTTATATATAATTGCAATTGCCACGATAGTCTCATATATATTTTCTACAGCAACGACTATTGAGATTTCAAATCATTTATTATTTCTATTGACTGAGAATATTATTAAACAATTTTTTTCTTGGAGGAGCCAACCCACCATTCATTTTATTAGCATTGTATCTCCACAACAATGTCATCATTAATTCGAAAAGCTTTCACTACATTTTTATTCGCAGTCACTTTAGTCAATGCTAGTCCTTTGTAAGTATTCTTGCCAAACAATACTCTCCAGAGCAGGGTCTAGGAGTATGGTCATACAGCCGAAGACATGTTCCCGACATTTTCTCGCGTTATCCCAAGTCTTCACTTCCGGTATATCTCACTTTCAATGAACTGGTTGTCGACGTATCTGTCTAGTCCGTCAAGTTGTGAATTCTAAGACTGTCAGCAAGACAATTTCCACTAAGACCTCATTCCCCAAGATACCCACCCTACACAATTACCCAAGGACCCACACAAGTCTCCAAAATTCCACACTCTTGAGCAGCGGGTGGGTTGGAAGAACGCTTTCATTGGGTATGTGGAAAGGAACGGGTCTGTCTGAATGATAACTTCCGTGTTAAAAGCCTATTGCCGAGAATGTAATGTATACGGATATTTTTAGTAGGAAAAAAACCGTGCATGGCAGCAGGGAAAGCCGCGTGATCGTCGTTGATCTCGCGTTTGAGAGCACCTGCATATCTTTCGTGCAGCCTGCCCCACTAATAAATTAATGCATTAACATTTCTCGGAATTAAGGGTTTATCTATGAAGTTGTTTATTTTTGCTTGATTATCTATTTGAATTCATGTCAAAAGGACTGGGGATCAGATGCTTGCGGCTTGCTCGAGTTAACACTATGGAATTACTTTTGCATGTAGACCTTGGTCACTAACATTTTATAGACGTTTGGTCAAAAAAAGTTTTTTGGGTTTCGATTATAATAATGAAACTGCTTATGGAGTAAACTTAGGAGGTTGGTTTGTTACAGAGCCTTTTATTACTCCATCTTTATATAATATTTCGTCAGATCCTCCTATTGATGAATATCATTTATCTCTATATTTAGGACAAGAACAAGCTACAGCAGTTCTTAGTGAACATTGGTCTACCTGGTATACATTGTCAGATTTTCAAACAATTGCTAGTTATGGTTTAAATCATGTTCGTATTCCTATTGGTTATTGGGCTTTTAAACTTTTGTCTGGCGACCCTTATGTTCAAGGACAAGAAGATTACTTGGATTCAGCTATTGAATGGGCACGTCAAACTGGTCTGAAAGTATGGATTGATTTACATGGTGCACCAGGATCGCAAAATGGCTTCGATAATTCTGGTCAACGTGACGTTTTAATCTGGCAATCTGGTGATAATGTTAATACTACTATATCAGTAATTAATTATGTTTCACAAAAATATGGACAAACTAATAATAATGATGTTGTGATTGGAATTGAATTGGTAAATGAACCTTTAGGTCCAAGTTTAAGTATGGAACAAATTCAACAGTATTATCTGGATGGCTGGCAAACTGTTCGCGATTCTGGATCTGATACTGGAGTAGTTATTCATGATGCTTTTATGACTCTTGGATATTGGAACAATTTTATGAATTTACCTGAATATTGGAATGTTGTCTTAGATCATCATCAATATCAAGTTTTTTCTGCTGCTGAATTGCAACAGGATATTACTGCTCATATTCAGACTGCTTGTCAAATTGGCATTCAGACTCAATCTGAATATTTATGGAGAGTTACTGGAGAATGGTCTGCTGCTTTAACTGATTGTACCCCTTGGCTCAATGGAGTTGGAAGAGGTGCTCGTTATGATGGTGGATACGATAATTCTCCTTATATTGGTTCATGTGTTGACAATGATGATTTAGATAGTTGGTCCGATGAACGTAAACAAAATACCAGACAGTTTGTTGAAGCTCAGATGGATGCCTATGAGCAGGGATCTGGCTGGATATTTTGGACTTTCAAGACTGAAAATTCTCCTGAGTGGGATCTGCAAAGATTAGTCGACGCTGGTTTATTTCCACAACCTTTAAGTGACAGACAATATCCTGATCAATGCGGATACTCCAACTAAAAACAAAAATCAAATATATGACAGAAGAAGAGGAAACAGGGGCAAAATTAATTTTTTGAATTTTTTTTTTTCTTCTAGTTAAACTTTTTCAGATTTGGGAAGCTGGAAGTGGCAAGGAAAAGGAAAAATGTTTTTGTGATACTTATTTACTTGCTAATTGAATTTCTTCTCGTTTATTTAATCATTTTTTAACCTATCCTATTTCTTTATACAAAATGGGTACGTGTTTATTCTTTAATGTTTCTGTATTATTTTATTTTATTTCATTTAATTTTATTTTTACTTTTTCCTTTTCGCGTAACGGTCTAAAATCAAGCTTATCCGAGCAAACATTTTTTAAACTTAATTAAAATGTTTAATTAGCTCCATGATAACAGAATGGCTTTGCTAGTTCTGTCACTAACGGGGAAATTCTGGACCAAATCGTAATAATATATAGTACATTCATTAATCGTAAAAATTATTAACAAGATAGAAGGTATTATCTACTTGTAACGACTCTGTTTACGATTGACTAAGGTTCTTGCATGATTAGTGGAAGTTTCAACCTCTTCTGGATTGATAATGGAACCATCCAACCATTTGAGAAACCCACGGGGTGATGAACGTATTACACCTGACCTGTATATCATCCGAATATTTCGTAGAACATCAGTGAGACTATTCTGGACAAATTCACTATCCCTCTCTATCCACATGGCCTGCTCGATTTTGGTGTGTGTATTACGATAGCTTTTCTGATTCTCAGCATTATTTAGTTTAGGGTAAATCTTTTCCGTAAGCGGAGTAGCACGAACGTCTAAGACCTGCAAGTATGGCATTGACGATACACATTCCATTAGATTAGTCAAATCGGAGATGTTGTTTTGATACAAATACAACCGCTTCAGTTTTCCTATACCAATTAGTGGACTCAGATCTTCTATGTAGTTGAAAGATAAATTGAGCTCTCTGAGATTTACGCCAAATTCACTGAAAAGAGGTGGAATTTTAGGGAGAGAAACGCCAGAAAGCTCAAGCACATTAAGATTAAGAAACGGTTCTTTAATAGCAAATCTTTCCAAATGGTTACCCGAAAGATACAGGCGACGAATATCAGAGAAGTTTTCCCTTAACTGGGAAGTTATGCCACCAACCTCTTGATCACTGTAGCTTTGGCTCCTCAATGTAAGTGACTCAAGATTTTTAAGTCTTCCAAGTCCAATTACCCGACAATTGTAGTCAAACTGAAGCTCCTTGAGACCAGTGAATTTAGAAACGTCTAGAGTTGCTCCATTTCCATTCAGGCATAACTTTTTTATTGAGGGATAAGAAGAGCCAGATACACCCGACCATGACGACAACCCAACCATCTTGTTTTCTTCAAGGTCTAGAACAACTAGACTGGGCAATTTATCTAACCCTTTGATCAGCTCAATATTATTCCCTTTTAGATAAATCTCTTCTAATTTTGACCAGTTACACTGCTCGAAGTTAATGCAGGTAATGTCATTATTCTTAGCACTGAGTCTGCGTAGTCCACGTATATGACCAATACCTGAGAGAGATAGCAAAGAATTGTTGTCCACATTAAGGTCAACGAGATGGATGAGACTAGACAATGATATCGGGCTCAATAGTCTGTTATCTGCAAGGTTGAGCGATTGAAGATTTGTCAAATGTTTAAAGCTGGTCAGATCACTCAACTGATTACGGCGAACATTCAGCTCAAGAAGTGACGAGGGTGCTCCATTAACTACTTGGAGAAGGTTCGTTGATGCATTAAGACATTCTAGAACTGGGCAGATCTTGTCCAATTCTAAGAGAGTTGTAATCTCCTGGCCTTCTATAGAAAGCTCGTGCAATTCAGCCCAATCAGGAATGTTTTGTTCTGCTTCTGTCAAAACTTTTACAAGAGTATTGAAAGCACCGGAGAAGGATGATTCAATTCTTGAGATATTAGTGACATTAAATTTTCCGTTGCCAGGAGAGGTGTAAATGTAAATTGGCTTTTTAGTCCAGTTCAATTTCTTGCTAGTTTTAGGAGGAGTCAAAGTAATATTTGCTGTACGATTGCGATTAAGTAGTTCACGAGCCACTTCAGGGAAACGTTTTATAGAGACTTCACGTGAAGAAACGGTAATGTGTCGTTGTTTCTGGTTGTTGCTGAAGCCGCTAATATTCGAGTTGGGATGAGCAACTGCAACTGGTCTTGAAGGGAAATCTGAAACTTTGCGCGCGCCACCAGATACCAGAGCAGAGGAAGTAAAACTTTCTGAAGAAGAAGAAGAACCCGAATGAGAACCATTTTCCTCGATATCAGGAATATGAACTCTATCAGCACTGTATCCACCGCCATAATCATCATCGGAATTCATAGTATGTTTATCATCATCATCCATTATGATTCGATCCGAGCTATTACTACGTTTATCAGGCTCATTTCCAGAAGGAATAATTTCCAGTTCTCTCAAAGCATCTCTTGAATGGAGGTCAACCCCACTTTTCTCTGGGAAATTTTGAGCAGGTGGGGTGACAATTTCAGATATTTCCCAAACTTTAGTTGTAACTTTTGGACTATCGTCTAGATCATCAATCCCTTCGAAGGGATCATTATCGATATCTGCTACCTTTGTTGAACCTGTACCGAAATCACGACTAGCCGCAGAACCGTCGTCTTTTCTTCGAAGCCAACGATGATTGGCCTCATCCAAAACCATATCCTGATAATTCTCCTTTAACATATCGTTAACATCATCTGGAGTGATTACAGCCATAGCTGGATGTCGTTTCTTAGGAGATAGTTCAGAGGCCAGTTGTTGTTTAACTGCAGGGGGTTGAGGAGCCTTTCTGATAACTACTGAACCATCAGATACCCCCCAGTCGGACTGGTAATTGATAGATTCAAGACTAAGACTTGTTTCACCATCAGTTGGATTCTGCCCACGAGATCTATCATTGTCAATACTTTTATTAAGTGGGGTATCTTTTCCTTGCTGTGTCCTTTTTCGTTGCTGCAGCTGTTCATACTCTTGTGGTGACTGTCTACCTTTCTGAAGATCTCTAGGCTCCGGAACGTGTTGTTGAAGAGTATATTCCAACTCGCTTATACTGTTATTTGAATACCCACTATCAGCACCTGTTGAACTATCACTCATTATAGTTGAGGTAGAATATGCGAATTCCGTTGGTTGGGGCTCGGGCCTGGCTTGCCTCAGCTTTTCCATCAGAGAATTCGCATCGTTGATGTAATCATCTTTGGTTAACTTTGTCCGTTGAATACTGTCTGGGGTTTCATATTGCGACCTTAGTGAAGTAACAGAAGTAGGAACATCTCGAAGAGTTGAAGCAGGGTTAGACTGTTGATCATCTTTGTTACCTAAACTTCCAAGAAGACCCTCAAATTTCGAGTGAGTGAAGGTGTCGTATTTCTGAAATATTTTCAAAGGTGAACTTTTTAAGCTATCATTGCTTGATGATTCAACTTCACTTCTAAGAGATTGTTGAGATGAATTGTTGGAATCATTGGACCTGGAGATGGTACTATTCTTTTTCTCAATAGTCTTAGTCTGTGTTGAAACATTAGCGTCCAGCAGCTGTCTATCCGAATTTTGAGAAAATGAGATCTGACTGTTGCTGCTCCCAATGCTAGATCCTATGGATGCATTATTCCCAACCTCTTTGTCCACACTCTTTTCTTCAATGCTCTTCTTTCTACCATTTGATTTTTCAGATTCACTACCTTCTGCTATTATTGAAAGTGTCTTTCTATTACGAGCCTGCTGACCTTGATTGAAAGTCGAAGGTTCAACAAAGAGATCTTGTAATGGATTAGGAGTACTATTATTCTTGATTCCTAACATTCTCTTCCATTCTACATCAGCCAAATTGAGACTGGAATTTGAGTTCTTGACGATGTTTACAGTTGAAGTATCTAGCGATTTCTGGCCAAAATCAGGGCCATCATCAGAATCTTCATAATAATCTCGGCTAATATAGTTAATCGGTTGCTCAACAGATTCCTTTGTTTGTTCACCAGAAACTGAGTTTTTATAATATTGTTGCTGATTTTGATCCAGATGACTGGTGTCCTCTTCAACCCAATCTTCGTTTAGTCCTTCTTCGTTCCAATTGAAGATCGGACGCGGTAGTCTAGAGCTGACTTTCTCTTGCGCTAAACTGGATCCATCAAATGCTTCGGATGCATTTCCCAAGAATTCAGCTTGCCATTCATCACTAATATGTTGTCGAGAACTATTTGTTAGTGACCAAAAATAAGACATCTGGTTACAAACGAGAAGCTTTCTAGCTTTCGCAGTGCTCTCTAACTTACGATTTATAATTATCAGAATTCGTAGTATTGGCTTTTTCAGGATATCTCTGTTGGTACCGTGAAAAACTATCACTGTATTCAAATTCGCTCATGACCGATTGGATCAAACCAATGAAAAAATATTAACAAATACAGAGAAATAAAACAGTCCAGACGGTGGTGGTATATGGCTTGATACAGAGATCCATAGATTGGAAGTTGAAATTCTATTAATTGAAAGAGAAATAAATAAATAATTACTATAAAGATAGTAGTATAAAACCTTGGCTCGGTTATATGGCTATGATTTTGTTGATATTTGCTTAAAATTAGCGTGTTGAACCCAACCCGCGTCAGTTGGCGGTAGCGCTTTCGTCTGTTTACTTTTTTTTAATGTTGCCCGAGCAACGGCTAACAATGTATTGGCAGTATTGCCATGACAGGGATTTATTCTTCATATCATGCATACATGTACTGTAACGGTTAACTTTTTTTTTAACCGTTAAATTAACCGTTATGGATCTCAAACTCAATAACTGTCTGTTATTGCTGGCGGCTGACTGCCTATCCCACCACCAAAAACCCGCTGCCACCCACTAGAGGCCGGGGGGAACCAGGGATATTATCGCAAATGCAGTCAACAGATAAAGACTAGCAATTAGTGACAATAACAGGTTGTTATTGTATATTGGGTTAGGGCCATATTACATAACTTAACCAACCGAATGTTTTCATTATGTTATCGGATTCGCGGCCGGACGACCACGGAGTGGCCGGACGAAGAGAATCGTGCTAACTTCTCTTGATATATATATATAATGGAACCTACTAGATTCTGCTTACTTAACCGGACCGACCTTCCGTGTGGAATAGTGAATTCCTAATATAGCCGAAAGGAAGATCAACTGATATATATCGGAAGTTTTTTTGTAGAGATCCGAAATAATAGTCAGATATTTCTGAAAAATCTTGCCAAGTTCTCGCCCCAGCCCATCCCAGCCCATGAAAGAAAAAAAACAGACCCCAAAAAATAATAATAATATAACCTGTTAACAGTTATTTAAAAAAAAAACCTGCAGTTATATGACATGTACGTTATGTTATGTCATCGTAATGTCATCCATCGTATCGTAACATGCTAGTTAGCCTTATCAACACCGTCCATCGACATCCATCATCCACATCTTAAATTCATATTTTGTTTGGCAACTTTTCTTACATTCCTGCTGCGCGGCTCTATCTGTTCCTGCTGTTCTGTAGTTGCCCACGGGTATGCTTACATATATTAAATTAACATTAATCAACACAACAACCAACCCTTTACTAACTCACTCGGTCCAACTACTTACTGGACCCTAACCTGAATATTTGGCTGTGTAAGCTGTGTTGTCTGGAGAACCTCCCCGGCTGCATATTTACTTTTGACCACACATTATTCCTCACCCACAATAATAAATATCGGGCTCCGGAGGGCTGGAATTCGTTTATTTACTTTTAAAATTCCGGAACAGAATCGAACAAGTTATTTTTATTAGAGAACTTAGAGAACTTAGAGAAGAAAGATAAGAAAGAACAAGTAGAAATAAGGGGAGTTGAAGTTCAAGTTGAAGATATTAGAGAGAGTTGACTGTTACAGTACGGACATACTGCACGGATATCGGCATTATCAGGCGAGAACATCAGAGGATTTAATTTTTTGGTTTTAAATTTTAATATATCCTTACAAGCTGAAATCCGAATATATTTTCATCTTGATTCCTTTTGATCCCTGTAGTTTGAGACTGATTTGAACTGTACAATAATAACTTGTGGTCATATTTTTTTATTTATTATTATTTGAGTAACTGGAATATTCACTCAGTTGATTTCCTGGAAACACGGGAATCTCAAAGCATTTACACCACGATCGAGATCGTAATCTTTTACGACTCATTTGTCTCTCTTTTTCTTTTCTTTATGGTTGCCCTTTATGAATGATGCGACATGAAGGAAACATCACTACGGCTGGTCCTTCATCGGACCAAGACCTTAATAGAATAACCCACAACTATAATCACGACTATAATCAATATGAAAGTCAGTTTCCATACCTGAACCTTCAAATACAGCAACAGCATCTACAACAACAACTACTGCAACAACATCAGCAGAGCCAGGAAGAATCAATATCAGTAACACAAGGACAAAATTTCCCCATCGTTTCAGGTCCAGATCCTTTCGATTCTATGTTATTATGCCCTCCCACTCCAAATGTACCTCCTCCTGATTTAGACCGGATCCAATTTATCGAGAAGCAAATGACTGATTATGGTATATCTCCATTCATCGCTTCTGCCATTTATGGGGGAGATGCTATGGCTTTACAAAACCCTTCATTGAATAATAATAATGATTATCAGGATTTTTCATTTCTACAGGATGCAAATTCTACAAATCTGGCTTATTCAAATGCTTTTATTGACCAGCAATTTCTGATAGGTAAATTAAATGGCATTGGTGTTGGTACTACTATTGATAGTGAAAGCAATGGTGATTTTGGAAGACCTTATAATTCTCTGTATTCTAATCCCCATGATAACCAATTTGTGACCGATAGATATAATTCAATGTATCAGACACAACAACAATCACCCGAACAATTAAGTAACAATCAACAAGAACTACAATTACAATTACAATTACAGTTGCAGCTACAACAGCAACTACAACAGCAACTACAACAGCAACAAGAACAACAACAAGAACAACAACCGTCTATTTATCTTAATCAGGAGGATTTAGCCCAACAACTGAGACAACGAGCTAGTGAACGTCTTCAAGAAAGACGAAGATCTGAAATGCAGCAGCAACATTATGTGTCAATGCAGAGATCTTATTCAGCAGCAGTGTATTCTTCTGTCAATAACAGCAACAATAATAATAATCGTGACTTTGATCAATCTCAATCAATGCTTTTAACACCTGATCTTGACCATGCGCAGCCACAATCAACGACAAGTAATTCTCATTTTTCAACTGCTTCTGATTATAATATCAATTATAATAGTCAGATGATGGGAAGAGAATCATCAAACTTGATACAGCAACGACAGCAACAACAGCAACAACATCAACAACAACAGCAACAACAGCAACAACAGCAACAACAGCAACAACAGCAACAACAGCGACAACCTAATAGTAATCTCATACCTACAAGACCAACACCTCCTCCTGTTCCTCCACCAATCTCTGTTCCCACTCCAAAATATCATGTTAACGATTTACAAAAGCAACCTGATATTAATTCACTTCCATCTCCAATTGCTCCAGTTGCTGTTCCAAAAGAAAAACCTATTATATTTTCCAATACAACACCGGCCCAGATAAAGAATAATATGGTTCAGAAGCCAACCAATACATTGAAAAAGAAGCAATCTAAAAAGAATCTTAAAGATAGAGGTGATTTACTGAATAAGTCGTCGTTGAAGCAGCCACCATTACCCAAAACAACAGTAGCAGATGCAGCATTAAATTCATCAACTCCGTCAACAACAACAACAACAACAACAACATCAACAAAGAAGGGCTCTTCTAATCTTGCTTCTAGATCAACATCAGCATCAGCTTCAGCATCAGTATCTACACCGTCTACATCGTCTACTTCTACCGTACGAAAATCTTCATCTACTAAATCCACTAAGACCAACACATCACCACAAACACCCCTTAAGCATGATACCAAAGAGAATCAAAGTTCACCCACAACTATTCTCATGACTGAAAAATCAACAGAAGTCCGTTATACAAATGTCTCTGGCGGTACCGACCCGTCGTCTCCAACGCCAGCTACTCGTCTTCATTCAGGAGCTATTTTAATCCATAAAGCTTCTGAATCAAGTCCCGCTAGAGGAATTTTTGTTACTCATGACCATATGACCCCGGTTGGCGAGCCCTCTAGACCTCCCAGTCGGGCACCATCGATTAGGCCACGTTCTGTACAAAGAACAGTTTCTAAAGTTACTCCAGAAATGTCATCTGCGATGTCTCAATTTAAAGTTGTACTTAATTCAACCGATGAAAATGAGATTCTTTTACCTACAACAACTGGTACTAGTAGCAATGCCACGAGCAGAAAGGCTAGTAATGTGCCCGTGGCGGCTGGTGGGAGCGTTAGCAATCCTATTGGTGATGCCAATAGTCTTCTCCTTAAGAAGCCTTTTCCACAATTAGCGAAAGCGGGATCTGGAATGGAGCATGGTCGTTTGACTTTAGGATCTCCGGTTAATATTCATCCTGATACAGAACTACGTGATACAATATCTGCCGATACATCAGATGAGTCTATTGATAAGGATAGTCGTAGTAGTACTATTTTATCGAAAGTTCCATATACTGTTGTCTCTTCTTTCCCGGTTCCGTCGTCAGCAGTACCCGTAGTATCGTCGATTTCAGCTCTGTCTGAAATTCCGGTTGCTGTATCTTCGACGACAACAACTTCAGGTCAGGATTTGGGTGCTTTCGATGATGATGCCTCATGGATGGATAGACTAGATAAATTTTCAAAGTCTTATGGTTGGGATGCTTTTAGTGAAGCCAAAAAGTTGGCCGCAGAGGAGGACGATGAAGTTTTGAGGTCTTCTGATTAGCGCATGCTCCTTAGCTGATTATTTATTGCATTTTCTTATGATTACGGCGGTTTTTTTTTAAATTTTCATATTTATATATATTTTTGGGTCTAGGTTGTATTTTAGCTTTTTTTGTTGTATAATTCTTGGAGGATATTATACATTTTGTATTTATATTTGTATTACATTCAGATTTATTATTAATATTTTGCCAGTTAGTTAACGACTTGATTTTCAGGGGTTGGATAGATTAAGGTAACCCCTTACGGGTTAATGATAACGATAAGATCGACAATGATTCGAATTGTTGTGCGTTCCAATCAAACCCTAATAAATTATTTCGTCAGTTTATATTTCTTATCATTCGTTTATTTCTTTTATTCTTCTTATATACATATCGAACTTTGAATTTATTTTATTATATAATATCATTGATTAACGTCAAGATCTTAACTAGCTCGGACTGTTATTATACTTGTCAGAAACAAGTATTAAATACTACTGGATTCAATCTGGAATCCCTGTTAGATAAGCTCTTCTAACAAGGTAGTAGTAACCCCTATTCCTAACTAGTTACAATCGTGACTTTCTATAGCTAGATTAAGCACAATATTAGAATAATAATAGAATAACAAAAACCACCAGTTATTGCATATCAGACGGATTGTACAACAGAATCCATGAAAAAGGTTAAACTCCATAATAAAAGTGGAAAGCAAATAAAAAAATAATATATAAAATTACGAGGACTTAGTATCGAAGATGTGTAGCTCTCCAGTAGAAGAAAAGTGTCTCTGATAGTTACATGTAAGACAACTGACCAAACGACCAACCACCGACATAAGACCGACGACTGAGAGACACAGAAGGTAATTTCTTTTCCAGTGAATTCTCGAACGCGCTAATATTTCTCCATTTAAATACAAGTCTAATTTAATTATCAGGTGGTATGGAAACGGATTTTTTTTGTAGGAAATTAAAATCTGACGTTGATCTTCATTCATGCACATAAGAACGTCACTTATAAATTTAAATTCTAAGGCGGGGTTGAGGACTATCGGCCGTTCGACGGGTGGTGGTGGTGGTGCGCTCAAAAAATTAAACCTCTATCAAACGTGAGCAGAAGTGAGCAGAGAGTTCCCTCAGGCGGACTCTCAGCCGCCGGAGGCAAGACGTACGTACAGAGGACCCCGAGCGGAACGAGCAACGGGGTTTAGATGGGAGCCCCATTCATTCGCTGAAGACTTCTCCCCCTCCCCCACTCACGCTGGTTACAGGAGAGCAGCTATAGCTCGTTTTATTTTTTTTTAGCTCGATGATCATAGTGGGGTGCGGCTTTCCCCACATTTCTCTACGGAGAGTTGTCGGGCTCAGGGTTTACCCCGCAGATGGATAAAAGTAATCATCAGGTATTTTTTGGTTATCATTTAAAATGAGCTGGTTTTCAGGTTCAGATTTAGATTTAGGTTGGAAGCTGGCTTGGCTGATGGAGTTGATTTAAAAAAGAGTCCTTCAAGTTTATTTTTGTCACTAATAATCAACAGCTTTAATTATGAGAGTTGTTCTAATTCGTCGTCAGATTACCGCTGGCTCCAGAGTATCATCATCATCACTTTTAATAAGAGTGACATCAAGAATATCATCATGTTCGCCATCATTAAGTCAATACCGAGGCTTCTCAATAAAGCTTCCTCTGAGAACAGCTGTATCCCCTGGATTAAGTCATGAAATTGGGCCTACTACACCTCCATTATCAGATCATACAATTGGATCCTTAATCGAGGAAACCGCTAGTAAATATGGTAACAAGAAAGCCATTATATCCATGCATCAAGGAGTAGAATTAACATACAATGAACTTGATACTCTAACATCAATTATGGCCACCAATCTGGCAGAGAAATATGGAGTCCGAAAAGATGATAAGGTATCAGTTTGTTGCGGTAATCTATGGGAATATGCAGTAATTCAGGTAGGATTAGCTAAATTAGGTGCCATCATGGTTCCATTGAACCCAGCATTCACTCATAAACAATTCCATGCTGCAATGGAAGGCAGCGATTCTCGAGCACTTATTATCCAATCCGGACTATCCCGAGGCAGGAGAAACCCCCCACGAGATACTAATCCATTAGTCGAAGAAATCCTCTCAAAGAAAAGTTCAGGTAATGTGGAGACAATTTTTATTATTCCTCCTTTGGCGAATCAAGAAGATGGAATAGTTACACCACCAACGTCAGCTAATAATAGTTTTCATTATCATAGGGGTACTATCCCATTTAGTAATCTTCTCGAACCGATCCGTATTAAAAAGTATAACACTTCATCTGAAGAGATTATTAACATGCAATTTACATCTGGAACCACATCAATGCCTAAAATTACTTCTTTGTCCCATCGTAATATTGTTAATAACGGAATTTTTATTGGAAATCGCATGGGATTATCGGCTACCGAATCTAATCATCCCACTGGTCAAGATCATATGTCTATTCCAGTACCAATGTTTCACTGTTTTGGACTTGTGTTATCTAATATGACCGCATTTGCAACTGGCTCATGTTTGGTATATCCGTCTGATGGATTTGATGCTGTTGCATCCTTGAAAGCAGTTCGTAAATATTCCTGTACAACATTAAGTGGTGTTCCTACAATGTTTGCTGCAGAATTAGATTTAGATGATGAAATTTCTAAAGGTGGCCTACAATATCTTCGTACAGGAATTGCTGCTGGTTCATCAGTTCCAATTGAAATCATGAAACGATTATCTTCTGAAATCCATCTGAACGAACTTACTATATGTTACGGTATGACTGAGACCTCCCCAGTGAGTTTTATGTCATTCCCTAATGATCCTGTGGAGAAGCGTTGCTCTACTGTAGGACAAATTATGCCTCATACTGAAGCCAAGATTGTAAACCCCGAAGATCCTGCATTAACCCCATTGCCAATTGGCAGGGCAGGTGAAATCGTGGTTGCTGGTTATCTTCTTATGAAGGAATATTTCAGAGATCCCGAGAAAACTGCTGAGGCCATTGCTATTGATTCTGATGGGAAGCGGTGGATGAGAACTGGTGATGAAGGTGTTATAGATGATGAAGGATTTCTTACTGTTACTGGTCGTATTAAAGATCTTATTATTCGGGGTGGTGAGAACATCCATCCTTTGGAAATAGAGAATGTTCTTTTCGCTCATGAGGCTGTTCTTCAGGCGTCAGTTGTTGGTGTCCCTGATCCTAAATATGGCGAAACAGTTTGTGCGTTTATTATCCTCCAGCATACTCATAGAGCAGATCCACCCTCTATACCGGAATTACAGGAATTTGTTAAGGAACATCTTGGACATTACATGGTTCCCAAATTTATATATTTTGTTGAAGATTTTCCAAAGACTGCTAGTGGTAAAATTAGAAAGGTGGACTTGAAAAAGTTAGCCATTGAATTACAGTAGTCTTATAGAATTTATAGGAGATTTAAAAGCAAGACAATTTACTGCAGATTCTAGCATAACCAGAACCGATTCGCTTTGTATCCATCGGACTGATCTCCGCGCTATCAAATTTCATTCATTCCCTTATTTTTATCTTCGATATTGATTAAGTATAAAATATGTAAAATAATTATTAAATCATAACACCCTACATCTAACCAATCGTTTAAGGCCGGGGCCCAACTATAGCACTCAAGTTTGTCTAGCACGCTCTAGACCTGTTTCTCCCAGCTATGGATCATCTAAATGATACCGAATGTATTTCTCACGAAATAGTTTGTTCCCTCATCGGAGATTAGCTCATAGCAGGGGACGTCGTTTTGTATTGGCATCGGGTTGTTTTATTTGATTATAGGATCAGATATTGTATGATTATAGGAGATGGTTTCAAACAGAAACCAGTCACATTTTTAGGAATCAATCACGTTCGATATCTCATCCCACCACTAGTATTATTATTAATTACTGAAGGAGATATGGTATATGGGAAGAAACCCTGTTGAGCAAGATCTAAGGATTTTAGCGGGGCTCCTTGTCTGCCTCGAGTCGCAACACGAGGTCGCTAGCTCTCATTGCCCATATCATTAAATTCGACATAACTAGTAGAGACTACTAGCTGTTTCTTTTTAAATTGGAACTGATATCAGATGCATAAATAGTAATTTATTCTAGCGATATATTTAGCGAGGGCCATAACGACCCAATCATTATCACAGTGGTTTCCAGGCCAGCCAATGAGGGCCGAAGAACAGGAAAAATAGAAGGAAGAAATCAAAATTGAAAGGGATTTGACTGCCTTTTATATTCGAGAGGTCACTGCGCCTCCATTCCTGCCCTAAGCCTAACTAAAATCTTTTGAAGAAATTGTGCAAAGCGGAGCCTCCCTATTTACGATTGTGACAACAAAAAATAGAACGGCGGCTGGCGGATGATAACTTTTTAAAAGTTGTTATGAGCAAATTAATGCATGTGCAGTTCGATTAACCCCTTCTTCTCGTCAATGATCATCTATTGGCTTCTGTGCTGCACTCGGGTAAGTCTCAGCTTTTTTTTCAAGTATACATAAGCTCCTTCTTTCTGTTGTTTTGTTTCTTTCCGTGAGGATCTCATTATCTCCCTCAATTCGGATTTGCTGACGTCGAATTCTGAAGTTCATATACTATACAACCCATTATCTTTCCCCAAGATGTTACTAAGTAATACAGATACCTTCATTTAATCCTCCTTTTGTTCTTCCTTCGGCAGGTGAGGATGTGTTGGTTTTCTGAAATCTTCCCCCTCTCATTATATCTTTGCCGATAAGCGTAGCAAGTGCTGCTTTAGAGACCTTGAATGGTTTCACCAAACCAAAGCTGTTTCTTAAACTAGAACTGAAGTGTATTCATAAATAGCGAATTATTTTAACGATATATTTAGTAAAGTAAACCGTACTTAAGGCCTTAAGTAGATAACGAAATTTGGCCGATGAAGAGAAAAGGGCAAAATACATGAAGGGATTTGAAATTTTGAATGCCATTTTGTTTCGGCGAAAAAGGTGAAAACAGCGTAAAGCAATTAAAAGCATCTGCAACTTGCTTTAAGGTTGACATGTTAGCCTATATTAAACAGAGTACTCTGACTTCGGGGACCCCCTCCCTGAATTGTTCCCAGTTATTCGAAAAGAAAATGATCAATCACAATGACACGAAGAGGGTGGTGATGTGAGTAAATTAGCTCAACTTTTTTTTCCTCCCGTTTTTGCCCCGAGTTAATGTCTACCACTATACCTCACCTACCTCAATGTGACCTGTGCGTCTCAGAGCGATAAACTCCCACTTTCTAAGTAACTTTTCATTTCTTGTCTTGTTTTACTCTCTGGGGAATCTTAGGATTTTCATGAAAGAAAAAGGATTGCTAAGATACGGGCCCGTTCCTGTTTGTACATAATTGCTAGAAATTAAGTTGCCAATCATGCAAACTATCAGTTTTGTCTCTCAATATATTTTACTACTAAGTGGTACAAATATAGAGCTCAACTGCTTGACTATATTTATATTATATATATACATATATGTGTGTAAATATGATGCTGTTTTAAGTCTATTCTTCATCTTCGAATTCAATAAGAGCAGTACCTTGTTTAACAATATCGCCCACACTGTGAGTAACACTCTTTATAACTCCATCTCGTGGGCTGCGGATAGTAGTCTCCATCTTCATACTTAAGATAACAACTAATTCCTGATCTTTGGTAACTTTGTCACCAGTACTCACATGAACTTTAGCAATAGAACATGGCATAGGTGCAATCACGCTATGTTTATCCTCTTTCACACCAAGAGCTCGAGTTAACCATTCAGGCTGGGGTTGTATAAGAGTGTAATGAGTTCCATCATGGAAAACATGAACAGAATTAGTCTCAGGATTAAGAACAACACTATTGACATATTGGGCATCTGGAAACTCGATTCTCAAGGCTTTCGTCTCAGGATTATAATCTGATAACGAAATCTTAGTAAGAGTATTCTTATCACCGTTCTTTGCAAATTCAAATTCCGTTTCACTAATCTGTCGAATATCGATTCGTACAGACTGTTCACCATCACGGAATTCAATAGCCCTTGAAAGTTCAGACCATCCTCCATGATGAGAGAATGCACCTCTGGAACGAGATTCTGAAAGCAATGTTGCAACTGCTGCCTGAGCATAAACATAAATTGGAGTTTCCTTAACAGCTAATAGCTGATGGCGATTTTTTGGAATAAAACCAGTTTCAAGACCTTTAGGGTTTTCAGAACCAAATTCAGGACTATCAACAATTCTTCGAAGAAATTCAATATTGGTAGTAGGACCAACTACTTCTAATTCACCAAGGCCAATATACATCTTTTGAAGAGCTTCCTGTCGGTTCGAACCATGAACAATTAATTTACCAATCATAGGATCATATAATGCAGATATATCAGAACCTTCCTTAAAAGTCAGATCCAATCTTGGAGTCCCTGTTTTAGGTAGTGACATATGAACAATTTTACCACTAGAGGGAAGGAAGTCTTTAAATGGATCTTCACAATAAATTCTAGCCTCGAAAGAATGACCAGTTAATTTTATTTCCTCTTGAGATTTAGGTAATGGAAACCCTGCAGCAATTAATAACTGCCATTCGACCAAATCTTCCCCACAAACTGCTTCTGTGACAGGATGCTCAACTTGGAGACGAGTATTCATTTCCATAAAGAAAAACTCATTCGTATCATTATCAAAAATGAATTCTACAGTGCCTGCTCCTTCATATCCAACGGCTTTTGCAGCTAAACGAGCCTTTTCCCAAAGAGACTGCCGAGTTTCTTCACTTATACCAGGGGCAGGAGATTCCTCAAGAACTTTCTGATGACGTCTCTGAACACTACAATCTCTCTCACCTAAGGCGACAACATTCCCATATTTATCAGCAAAGACTTGAACTTCAATATGACGAGGAGTGGTAATATATTTTTCAATAAGAACATTATCATCACCAAACGAAGACTTGGCTTCAGATTTGGCAGATTTTAATTGTTGGTCGAATTCATCACCATTGGCTACAATTCTCATACCTTTACCACCACCTCCTAATACAGCCTTTATAAGTACTGGATACCCTATTTCAGTTGCCTTTGTCGCTAAAAAGGTTGGATCTTGATTTGATCCATGATAACCAGGGACACAAGGAACACCAGCGGCTTCCATAATTTCTTTGGACCGATCTTTTGCTCCCATTGCTTCTATGGCATTTTGAGGTGGCCCTACAAAAACAAGTCCTTCATCACGGACTCGTTTAGCAAATAGGGCATTTTCTGATAAAAATCCATATCCTGGGTGAATTGAATCGCATCCATTCTGTTTAGCAATTGATACGATCTTTTCAATATCGATGTAACCACTTGGTGATGGGCCAAGACATAAATTGACAGGACTACTGGTGGAAGATGGTAAGTCTCGATCAGGTTCAGTATAAACAGATGTAGTTTTGATACCAAGTTTCGAAGCAGTACGGTGAACACGGTGAACAATTTCTCCTCTATTAGCTACGCAAAGGGACTTCAAAGGTTTCACTAGAATATTTTGTTGCTCATGAGCAGCAAAAGAAGAAGTGCTGAAATTGGCTGCCGATGGTAAAATCAAGGTAGTACGATAACGAAGACTAGCCGTCGTCAAACGGCTTGCAGGGATTTTAACTGTAAGCCTATTCATATCTGTTAATAGTTAATTAGAGAGAAAGATGCC
Source organism: Sugiyamaella castrensis (assembly GCA_030583505.1). Lineage (NCBI taxonomy): Eukaryota > Fungi > Ascomycota > Dipodascomycetes > Dipodascales > Trichomonascaceae > Sugiyamaella > Sugiyamaella castrensis. The sequence continues at coordinate 33,586 of JAJMIF010000008.1, read as the reverse complement.
AGAAAACAGAACAGAATTAAAAGAGAAAATTAATAAAATAGAAAGAGAAAAATAATGTTCCGAAGAAATATATATAAAGCTTATAAGACGTCTACGGCGAATTGTCGGAGTGAAATTGTGGGGTAGACGTTAGAAAAACAAAAAAGCTGGGTAGGGAACAGTGGGGTAATTTTCATTTTCTCACATCTTGACAGAATTTAAAAAGGCGCCTCCGTTTAAGGACCGTTTTGCCGTATTGCTCCTCCGGCGGCTGGAGGCGTTGTCCCCGACCCCCTAGCTCTTTAAGGTCGATGAAATATATGGATTTAGTCTGAACTAAGCGAGAGAAACTGGGACTGAGGCTGCACTCCAAACAGTAGAGAGACGGACATAGACGTGGTGGATGGCCTAAATTCAGGGTTCTAAAATAGCCGCATGGGGCGATACGTACTTGTTATTTGGACCCTGACCAAACCATAAACTTCAATCCAATGAGCTGACCTTGGAAAAAAGAGTGCAGACAATTGTTCAAACTACTCATAAAAAATTAAAAAATTATTTTATTTAGGAAAATTTAAGAATTATTTTATTTAGGAAAATTTAAGAATTGCAATCACGTATAGAGAGATAAGTACAGTATATACGCCGTCTGTTAATAGGCCCACTTCTCAATCAGCCCAGTACCAGTAGTACGTGTACCGACCAGGAACATTTTAATATGATTTTTAATATTTTTTTATCCGTCAGCCACGCGCGTATGTAATATATATATATCAAGCGGATATTTCTATATCGAGATACTTATATAAATTTCATAATATTTATTACTTGTTACCCGGTTAAACTAAAATTTCTGCTCAGTACCCGGCCTAGCACACATTAATCATCGGCTTTCACCCTGACATTCAGTGGAGCATTTAACTAACTAAACGAACTATTACTATTAACTCAGTTCTACTGAGCTAATATAGTTTGTTGTCATCTTACATATACAAAGTTCCCTTTATTTGTCGCCGCCGGCCATTTGGCAGCATTGACAGAGTGATTTACTTTTGATCGATATCAACGAAAAGGATCTATATACTAAGGTGATTGTTTTGGAATTCATTAACGGAGAGTTAGTTAATAACTGGAAATTCGGTTGATTGCAGAGATATTCTAGAACAAGCTCTTGAAGGAAGTTAATTGTTTTTTATCTGCATTTGATTTCTATAGTCTTGGCCAAGCCAAAGGAGTGAGAATACGGAGAGGGCTTTCTCTTTTCAGTTCAACCGGTATGTCAAGTCCTCCTCCATTCTCTCCGTCAATAAATTCAACGCCATCGATGCCACTTAATGATTCTTCTTCTCCTTTAAATTCTCTTGAAAATATTGATTTAGACGTCCCGGAATCATCAAATAAACGTCCTTTTTCGACTGTTGAGATCTCTCCAAATCAAAGTTCGTTTATCACAGGGGAGGAGGAACAAAGATTCACTGCGATTAATGAAGATCATGGGTCAATAGCTCAGTGTAACAACAACAGCAGCTTGATCAATGGTTTCAACAATATTCGTACTACCGACTCTACAAACCCCATCACCAACATCAATGGGGTCGCCGCCAATTCTTACCATATAGGTGCTGCTGATTCAGCTACTACCAGTCAAGCCGTACATTCGCCTTCCAATACCAATCATGTGACTCACAATAATCCAACGGTTGATAATACGACTCCTTCAATTGCGTCGGTTAGAAACCTTTCTCATCGAGAAAGAGTGGAACTTATTGAGCGACTTGTAAAGAGCGAGCCATTTGTTGCCGGTGAACAACGCTATCTTGTTCCAACTTCTTGGCTTAAGGCGTTCATGTATTTTAGTCAAGACCCTGGTCCCTTGGATGTATCAGTACTTTTTGATGGACCTGATAATACTAGTTTAGATGATGCTATGTATTATTCTTGCAGTAGTACGGCGGGCAGCCCAGACAGTGTCAGCAGTAGTGAAAATGAATATAGAAATGGAGAAGATGGTGGAAATGAACAACGAAATCCTTTTGCTGGAAAGGCCGATGCTGATGATGCTAAACTAGATTGGCAACCGAAACGGAAGAGTTCACGTCCCTTCTCGAATCAAGCTAAACTTGATTTGATACAACGGGAGATACAGCTCGAAAACAACGACAGACAAAATTTAGTCCCTACTAGTAAGCGATCAGTGAGGCGGCTAAGCCAAAAATTTGATACCCCCTCAAAAGCTGCGGATAGATTCGATGTTGGGACCCCTTCGTCCATGATGGATGATCATTCCTTAGTCGAAACTCCTTCCTCCCTAAAAGAATCTGATAATACTGTTAGCACTTCGTTGTACATAAATCCAGTTGATACGTTTGGAGTCCCAGCTACGGTATGGAACCTTTTAGTTTCATGGTATGGAAACATAGGTCCAGTAATCATCCGTCCAATAATCAATTTGGAAACCATTGATTACCCCGAGAAACCGGATCTGGAGATAAATCAACCTACCGTGCATTTGATTCCATTGGGATCGGCATCTTTTGAGCGACGGACTGCTAATTTCTCGAAGGCGTCAACTCTCAAGGATATTGTAGACTCTCTGGGCTTGACTGACATTCGACTTTGGCAATTAACCCGCCTGCCTCCTGGACTGCGGTTGGAAGAAAGTATCACCATTCCTCAATTTAGAAAGCTTGATCCTAGACTTCTTGACAAGCTGGATGAGAAGTTGAACTCAATCATTGATGAGTCCCAAGTTATATATTTGGTTGTTGAACAAAAGTCAATCACCGGTTGGCTGTCTATTCACGGTGGCCATACTAAGGGTACCACCGGTTTAAATAACCTTGGAAACACTTGTTATATGAACTCAGCCTTGCAATGTCTCATTCATGTTGAAGAACTGGCGGCTTATTTTTTGAGTAAGTTATCCAAAGTGGACCTCCGGTGGGTGACCGCTTTCGAACCTTTCGAGACGGGCTTTCGTTTGGTCTCTGGTGGCGCTTAGCTCTGGTTAAGTCCGTATAGGTCCAGCTAGGGGGAGAACAGATTTCAGCCTGTCTTTATTTTATTTATTTCTTTTCTAACCTCTTCACAGCCAATGCGTACCGACAAGATATGAACGAAAACAATCCAATTGGATATGGCGGGGATGTGGCAACCGCTTTTGCTAGTTTATTGGCAAATGTATTACAATCCTCACAAGTATCTTATTCCCCGCGTGATTTCAAGTATACTATTGGTCGGTATGGGAGCGCATTTTCAGGATTCCTACAACAGGATTCCCAAGAATTTTTGGCATTTCTTTTAGATGGTCTTCATGAGGACCTTAATCGAATTAAGATTAAGCCTGCCACAGAAAAGCCTGAATTAGATCAAGACAGAGTTAATGATCCCAATGCTATTGCTCAATTAGCTAATGAATGTTGGGAATTGCATAAAAAACGTAATGATTCAATTATTTTAGATTTGTTTGCTGGTCTCTATCGCTCAGTGCTTGTATGTCCTGACTGTGAAAAAGTTAGTATCACATTTGATCCATTTATGGACCTGACTTTACCATTGCCAAGTGATAATTCCTGGTCAAGAGATATAATAATAATGCCATTGGATGGTCGGCCAAAAATCTACGAGGTTGCCCTTGATGCCCATGCTACGATCCGTCAACTAAAGGAATATATTGTCAAGCGACTTGATATGATTAAAAATGGGGGAGCAGACCGACTATTATCAGCTGAAGTGTATAATTTCCGATTCTACACCTATCATAAGGACAGAGATATTGTTTCGGATAAGATTGATAAAAATGATAATTTGGTTATTTATGAGTTGGATAGGCCCATTGAGGGAAGTGATGGGGATGGAGGATTTGACAGCAGTAACATTCGTAACATCACCGACGATTCAGTTTTTCTAGTTCCTATTTTCAACCGTACTACTAAGCAGGCTAAAGTAGATGCTCGATTACCCCCGAGAAAAGATGTTGGCGGGAGATTTTTTGGAACTCCTTTTCATATTACTTTGACAAGTAAAGAAGCTACTGATGAACACATAATTCGCGCAAAAATTATGCGCACATATAAAAGCTTGTTGAGAGATAATTACGGGGAGGAGGATCTCACCTTCACTATGAGTTATGTTGAGCAGAGACGAGGTAGAGGTGGAGTGGATTTTATGACATCGGGAATAAGAATGAATACACTTGGTGCTAGAGAGATTTCGACACGTAATATGATGCCAAAAAGCAAGAAGAACAAAGAGAAGAAGCAAGCTGTGGAGGATTCTGAAGATATCGTGGCTAGATATAAACGTTACTTAAGTAGGACTGACGGAATAGACTCTGAAACAACAGGTGGATTTCTTGAGACTGTAAATGGTTCTGTTGTAGATAGGGAAGATTCGAGTTCTGGCGGGTCTTCCGATAACAACATGGAGATTGATGATGTAACTCCTCCTCGTGATGATTCTCTTGGTACTTCTCAAGTGGATCGTCCCTATGGGTTTGACTTGGACCTGCAAGAACAGCCGCTTGTTTCTGACCAGGCTCAGTCGGTACTCAGAAATAATGATAACAATAATGAATGTAATGACGATGATGCCGATAACGACGAGAAGGATAAAAATGGCGATGAAGATGAAAATGATGAAGTCTCTTCTCCTCAACTTGTTTTCCGGGGAGAGGGGATTATTTGTGATTGGGATGATCAGGAAATTGACGACTGGGAGCCGGAACGGGTGGCTAATCCTGAAGCTGAAGAGATTCGTGAAGCTAAAGCAAGTCAAAAGAAGAAGGAGATTGATCTGTCTGATTGTCTTGATTTGTTTTCTAAACCGGAAATTCTTGGACAAGATGATTTATGGTACTGTTCTAGGTGCCGTTGTCTTCGTCAGGCTACTAAAACCATTGAGTTATGGAAAGTACCTGATATATTCACTATTCATTTGAAGCGGTTTTCTAGCTTCAGAAGTTTCCGGGATAAGATCACTGATGTAGTGACTTTCCCTATTGAAGGTCTCGATATGTCTAGCCGTGTGGTTGATAAGACAGGCTATAAAGAAGGAGAACTAACATATGATCTAATTGCTGTGGATAACCATTATGGAGGACTTGGAGGTGGACACTATACTGCCTTTGCAAAGAATTTTGTTGATAATAAGTGGTACTATTTTGACGATTCGAGTGTTCGTGTGGAAGACCCCGCTAAGGCTGTCAGTTCTGCTGCATATCTATTGTTCTATCGTAGGAGATCTGCTCAACCACTTGGAGGAGAACTAATGAAGCATATTTTAGAACAGGCCCGTGAAAAATTAAAAAAGCCAGCTTCAGCCGCAACGGAGGATTTATTCTCTGCAACTTCGGCTTCACTGAGTTCTCCCAGTTTACCTTTTGCTTCTTCTTCGTCAATACTTGGGGGCCGAGGTGGAGGTGGGGACTCCAGGAGTCGTTCGTCATCGTCTTATTCAGTTGTCACCGAATTTCCTGGACAAGGTAGAATTCTTGGTTCTGCTTCGGATGCTCCTCGTAAACCTTGGATGTCCGGAGCTATACCCAACTTAAATCTGGGAGGAGGGTTCCCTAATCGAGTTGGATTTGGATATGGCGCAGAAGAAGAGAACGATGATAGTAGTAATGATGCTAGTGAGATCACTAGTGAAGTTACAAGTGACATGGATCTTGCTGTACAACGGGAAAATGATTCTGTGAACGATGGCGAAGTTGATGATAGGGATGAGCAGATTATTAATTACACTTCCGGGTCACGTATTCGAGAGGCAGTAGATATTGATAGCGACGTGGAGTTGAATTGAAAACAGACAAAACATCCTAGATCGTATAGATGTCTTTATATATATGAGTGATTAATTCACAAACGATAAAATTAATTTATATTATATTGGTTGAACCAACCCATTCTGTCTCAGACCCAGTTCTCTCGTAGTCTAAATCGGTTCACTTGGCCGAGCATTAACATTTCCCACTGAGCGTGCTGTTATAGACTAGATTACAGAACAAAGACATGGTATTATCAGGGCAAACAAATGTTATAAATACATATGTTGAGCTAAATAAATTATTATATGCAGCCTAGTTTTGTTTTTTTGATGCAATCTCCACCAGCACCTCTTCCAAGTATGGAATGCCATCAGCAGCTCCTTTACGAGTCACGGAAATAGCAGCGGCTTGTGTTGCAAACTCAATTGCTTGCTGAAATGTGGTTCTGTTGATATTAGATATGGCCCAATGTCCCAAAAATCCACCCAGAAATGTATCACCAGCTCCGGTAGTATCTATTATATTTCCAACTATTTTAAAAGCGGGCACATGGCCTATAATATACTCTGACAGGTCAGTTGAATTTGCCGGTTGTGGTGGTAGTGGTCCCAAGTAACTTGTAGCATAGACACATCCATTAGCACCCAAAGTTATTATAATGCTGATCCCACTTTTACGACGGCCTTCAAGTAGGATCTCCATGGCTTTGCGAGCTTGTTGTTCATCATCATTGATTTTAACTTTTGATCCGATCAGAGCCTCAGCTTCCGATGAATTAACTATAAGATAATTAACTCTGGAAAGAAACTTATCATTTGGAATCTCAATCATGGGTGATGGATTGTAGACAACAAATATATCTCCAAAGGAATCGGCAAGATCTATAGCCTTGTCAACAACTGGTAGTGGAATTTCGTTCTGCAAGACCAAATAATTGACATTATCTTTGATAGCTTTTGAAATCCATCCATTATCATCATCCTCCTTTGTAAATGTCCCATTAGCACCAGGATACACGAGAATCCGGTTTTGCCCAGATTGCTCATCAATAAGGATAGTAGCTACACCGGTTGGTTCATTTTGAACAGTTTTCACTAAATCGACATTGATTCCTTCCTTAGAAAGCCCCTCGACTAATTCACGACCAAAAACATCATCTCCCACACGTGCCATCATTCGGACATCGACCTCATTCTTAGAAGACAACCTTCGTATAGCAATGGCCTGATTAGAACCTTTACCTCCATGATAAGTTTTAAACCCTGACGCGACAACAGTTTCTCCTTCATTGGGTAGCCTTTTCGCAGTTGTCACCAGATCATAGTTGATGGATCCAAAAACAAGAATATTAAAAACCATAATAATCTCGTTTGATGAAAAAGTATCTTCCAAATTGTCCAACGGGTTTATATTCAAGTGGGTTTGTGATGAATGTGAAATAGAACCACTTTTACATATTAACCGTCAGAGCAAGCTAGCTAGCTAGCTTGAGCCTCACGGCTGAATGTAAAGTTAAGTGTTAAGTTACTGTTAACATTACTTAAACAACTCGAGTTACGATATTTTTGTTTTCTTCTACCTCCGGCAACCGGGTTGCCTATCATGCGTCGCTCGTTAAGCTCGATATCATTAATGAGCTCTGCCCGTGAAAAAAAAAATACATCAACCGTCGGAGGCATCAATTGTCTTCTCGCCGGCGCATATCAAGCAATCCACCTACCAGAAAAATTAATATTTCTTTCATAAGTACACTATTTACATTCAACTATTCACACTCAACTGCGGCTAAAAACGTACATCAAAAAAATTCTACCTTCATCCATGCACCTTAGATACCTGATGCACCGGCCTGCTGGATTCGGGAAATATAACTCGATGAAATCAAGTTCCAAGCATATATATACTTCTCCATACACTTCTTAGTACAATCCTGCTCGGCAGCACTAAGACTGGTTCCTGGTACAGGAACGCATTTTTCAAAACAGTTTTCGGTAATTTTCTTTAAATGTTAGATAAGTAAAAAAAAAAAACCACCATCCAAACTTTTATTTGCCTCTGGCGGTTGGGGGCGTAGTTCTAGACCCCTAGCTCTCGCTGCACTCGACAACTGGAACCGGGGCCCCGAACACAGTGAGATCACCGACTGGGGTCAATTCACTCACTGAATCCACATCTGCCCAAGGCGAGCGGAGTTTTGCCCAGACATCTCGGCCTCCCAGTGGTCGACCCTTCTCTCCACCTCATCTCTCTCCCTAACAGACAAGCGGATCTTTAGTCTCACATCAGCTGCTGGGCATAAGTGATATAGGGTCTGGAAAAAATCTCCGCTACGACCTATCGGCATTGTGGGAGTACTCACACCAACAAGCTCTGTAGCATTGGCTATCGCCAGGTCCTCGCTGATCTGTTGCTTAATTTTACGCTTAATCTCGGCATTATTATTTGAAGAAGTAGAAGTACTCAACCCTGAACTAACATCTTTAGGAGATCCAGAGCTACTGAAAATTGAACTAAACGACATATTGCTTTTATGAACAAAGAAACAGGATGAAGATGGAAAATATATATCAAAGTACCGAGGAATTCCTGTATTCAAATAAAAATTACATTAGGGCCAGGGCCTAACTCAGCCGTACATCACGTGATTGGATAAAAATTTGATCGACATAGTGTTAACCTAATTGAGGGCTGAGTTTACCCTAACCATGATAAAAATGATTTGATCGATCCTTGAGGAATTTCTTCCTCTCTTTTTCTCTCTAACAATTGGTTTCATAAAAGTTATAATTAAAAATGTCGGAAACAAAAGCTCCATTGTCGTTTCCACCAGATATATTTGCTAGATTGGAACCAGATATCTTTCTTCAGAGACATTTGGAATTAGGACTCCGGCCGGGAGGGCTAAGAGCATTTGATGAATTTAGATCTACTGCTATTCAGACTTCGTCGTCGTCCTCTTCTTCAACTCTTCTTCCTGGAACTTTGGGTTCTTCAGTTATAAGTGTTGGTGGTACCAAGGTCATATGTGGAATAACAGGTGGAATTACTGAATCAATTGGGAAAAGTGGTATATATCCTAATGTTGAGGTCATTAGAGGTACCAGAAATGGACCACCAACTCAAGAAGAAATGGTAATTTCTCAAAGAATTTATCAGTTAGTGAATCATACGGGTATCGTGGATCCATCGAATTTTGTAGTTCCGGGAGCTGAAGACCAAAAATGGTTAGTTCTAAGTGCTAATATTCAAGTTTTGAGCCGTACAGGACCATGTTTAGACGCTATATGGACAGCTTTAATAGCAGCATTAAACAATACATTAATTCCTTCCTTGTCTGTAGACCCAGATACAAAGGAAGTTATCTGTGATTTGAATCAAGATAAGTCTTTTAGATTGAAAACCCACAAGGAGTCAACAGGGTACCAATTCAGTAGTACTTATGGTATTGGGGAGGTTCAAAAAGAAAATAAAACTGTAGTTGTTGCAGATTTGGAAGGAGAGACTGAGGAAGCCTGTTTAACTAGTCGGATAAATGTCGTCACTAACTCAGATGGGTTAATGACTGGATTGACTATTGCTGTTACCGCCAGTAATGCTTCGGGAAGAGACAAGGGTATCCAAGTTACAAGAGAGCATATTGAGTCGGTATTTGCCGGGGCACGTAAACATGCAAGTGAATTGAGCAGCCAAATATCTCATTAAAGGAACACACCAAATCTTGACTAAGCTAAATCCCGAGAAGGAGGCGCTACTTAATGTCGGGCTTGGGCGGATCCTATGCCTCAAGCTCTAGACTTGATGGCAAACCTCTATCGGGAAGGATATAAGTACCACTCGACTGTGAACGCTTTTAGGGCTATCGGATCTCGGTAGAGCCCTTATTCTAGTGGATTTCATAGCCATTGTTTGTGTTGGCTTCTTGCCAAATTATTTATTAAATTGCATTGACTTAAGAATATTTCGGACTGGTCTAATTTTTAGACTATGTCATGGAACAAAAGAAGAATATAGATATCATCGTTGGCGCGGCGTCTCATTCCCATTTTGCCTCCGGCAGATAGGGAGACGTCCCAGACTTCTTTGCTTGCTGTCTCTCCGCCCGGTTTGATGGGCGCTTCTCGAGCATGGCGAGAACTAGGTACTTGGGCCAATGCTCCAGCCATTGGAGGTAAAACGGGGGTGGGAGCCTGACTGTAGCTGTCGACCTGGAGAGTACGATTGATTTAGAATCCAGGGCCTTGGGGTCTTAGTGAACAATTAAGGATTACTAACATAGGAAGAGAAAGGGTCTGGCACAATTGAGAATAGCCCAGTAGGAACAAAGAAACAACTTAGTTAGCCCAGTGGAGGCCCAAGCCAACTGCCAATTACTATTCTGAAGCACTCAATGACGTCATTGGAGTTGTTCTTAGTCGTAATGCCTCCGGTGTCTGGGGGGAGGGGCCAAAAACTGCTTGACCGTATTGAACAAGATTGACGCGATCGAAGCCAGCTAGCTGAGTAGCCGCCCAAGCTGCTGGAATCTAGTCTGGCAGACTAATATAACAACTAACTATGACAACATTTACGGCCGGTACTGCATACAGGGGCAGATCGGCATTAGTGCCAGAGAGTTTGGACGGAACCCGAGCGAGTAATCGCGCTGGAATCCAAAGGTCACGCTATGTGATATGGGTGAGCTCTATCTACTTCGAGGAATAATCCGACAAAAAAGCAGGGATTCCTCAGGGCACAAAATAGAAGGTGGGATGGCTCCGACTGAGAATATTAATTCAACGTGTTAAATCTGGATCTCGAGATCTTTGTCTTACAGCTCCTGTTGCAAAGTCAAAATTCCCCAACAATTCAATACCACTGCAGTCATGATTGGCCAGAACGGGGCAAAAAACTGTTGAGAGATCTTCAGGACAAAGTACAGAGCCGTACATTTGCATATTTTGGTCCAGACTCCATAACAGCTAATATGTACAGTACATCGCCGAAACAAACGTGCTTCTCTCAGATGTTGGGAAAATACAAATAAGGGGGAAGACTATAACAAATTAGAAGGATATCAATCAACGCGTAACCTAGGATGGATGAACAGATTAGCGCCTTTAAACAATATGGATAGCTGGATAATATGAAATAACGAGCATGATAACCAACTACTAGTCTCGAATAGTTTTATGTTTTGGACTACCAGAATTGGGTCCTTCTGTTAACGGTAAGTTAGTGGCGACTCAAACTTTGTTATACGTTAACAGTTAACGTTAACCCGTTAAGCATGTACACGTGCATAATGATCGATATATGTAGATCTACAGTTATCAATATAACATCGAGGCTCAACATAGATAAAAATGTAGATCATTAAGACCGAACTGAGGTCATCCATTTACAGTAACAGTATGAACTTCTGTTACAAAGGGAGAAATAAGTCAAAGACAATCTATGATATACATGTCTTAGGTGAAAAAAGGTTAACATTGTACATAAGCCTAGAGTTAATAATAACTACAATGATTGACACCGACAGAGCACCGGGGTACAGTACCAGTATGAGCATTTTAACGGATCAAAGTTCCGTCCAATAATTCTCTCTGTCGCTCTCTATCCCTGTCTTCATTTTCAATAGGAAATCGAGCATAAGGCACTCTAGATGCCGAAGGCAAAACAGGACTGTGAGCTTTGCTCGGGTTTTGCGGCGGTATAGTTCTCGAGCGTAGTGAGGGCTAAGGCCGGAAGCCGATACCCCAGTTGGAGGCCGATCTGGGACAAGAAACAGCGAGGATCTGGGTTCCTTCGATATGGCAGTTAGATTAATAGAGGGCTTACCCCAGATCCGGTTCTTTTGGCCACGCTAGATTGGAGCGCAGCTGGCCGGAAGAAGAACTCCGGCTGGCAGCAGGAAAGAAGAATATACCGGTACATGTAATTAATAATAATATAATATATCTCCTGATTCAATTAACAAATTAATTCGTTTCAGCAGTGTGGGTCTAGCACTTAGCTAAGTTTGATCAAGCCATGCAAGTGATGATGATGTCGATCTAGAGAGTAAATTTTCGGACTTAGACGGAGGAGAGGAAGATAATAATAATGGACAAATATTTATTGAGCAACTAGAAGAGGATCTGTAAAGATTGATCATATAAAACTCAAAAATTTGAAGTAACCTTCGAGTAGATCTCATCTCGAAATCATCCTTCTTATTTTCCATTAGGAATGTCGGAGACCGGTGGAACCTTAAATAAATGAGTTCGAGCAAAGAGAACATTGGCGCTGCCAGGAAGGCTTAACAAGATGCACTGAATAGCTGACTACGGGACCGGCCGGATAACTGTGCGGCTTATAGATAACGAAGTAAAACTATATATATATATATGCCCGCGCGCTCTATTAGGTACGGCTGAGTTTTGGCAGTCAATGGCAGAAAGGCAGTCTGGCAAGAAATGAAAAAAACAGGCAGCAGTTACAAAAAAAATGCCAAATTAACTTAATGTTTTTTAGTAACCGTTACTGTACATATATATACATATTTAACGCATCCCTAATAATTTAGCCAAATACAACCTGTTACAGTAGGTTTTATTAGCGCTACTGCACATGTATATATATGATCCTGTAAAAAAGTTAAGTTAACGTTTTTTTGTTAACTTAAACTGAGCTAAATTTGTAACAGATACTGCACTACAGAAACTAATCTCCTTGAGATTGTTGTCGAGTCAGTTTCGACTTGAGTCTACTCAAAAACGTTAACGTGTTAGTTATGTAATTTGAATGCTTGTTAACCCAGTTTCAGCAGCCAAGAATGAGAAGCGACATACTGACTATGCTTGCAAACACATGGCCAATGAAACTATTTTTCATTTGATAAGAACAACCATCCTCGTCTTTCTCGTCTTTCTCGCCTCCTCGTAACCTCAGGTGCCTGGAGGCGTTGCCTGCTTCAGTTGCATTTTCCTCCTATGCCTTCAACAGATCGCTAAACGCGTGTGGAGAAGGTGAAGGTTGAAGAAAGAAAATCGCGTGAGGGCAGGATACAGTAACGTTTATCCTAACACGTAAACGATGGACCCAATACGTGTTGTGTTTCTTAAAGATTTAATTTTATCAGTAGTATACTGTAACTTCATAGTTGTTTTTTTTCGATGGGTTTTCTCGGGAACAGGGAGGAGGAACGGAACAGGTATATGCTGCGCATACTGCACAAGTACGGTAACTATTTTACACACCTTATCAGAAAAATAAAATATAATTTTTGGCCGGCCGGAAATTTTTTTTTATGTAGAGTCTTCAAAAAGTTTAAGATTTTTATTCTCGATATAATAGTATAATAGGAAAGCAGAAGCATTTATAGCGTAGATTAAGAGGGATCACCCGAGGAGATAGAATAAATATGATATGGCTCAAATAATAGGCTCAGCGACTACCAGAATAAACCTAGAGTGAGACATATATATATCGACTGTACAGTCATTTTTTTTTAGAAGTTTAATTCAACTTTTTTCTTGATTTATCTTTTAATAAGAAGATATATGTGTATTTATCTATATACATATAGATAGAGATCTTGATAGATAGATAGATAGATAGATAGATCGAGATAGGAAAGAATAATACTGACCCATCCTACATCATGTCTTCAGTTACTGTAACTCAGCGAAGACCTTCTTCTCATTCTTCTCAAAAACCAAGTGGTAAAAAAGCCATTAATACTCTTGGTGAAGAATTCGAAGTTCCTCAATATGGTATTAAAGAAATCTTAGATGCTATTCCTTCCGAATGTTATAAGAGGTCTTTACCTAGATCTTTTTCTTATGTTATTCGTGATGGATTCTTTTTAGCTCTTTTTGGTTATTTGGCTATCACTTATATTCATCTAATCCCTTGGTTATCTGTTCGTGTTCTTGCTTGGACTACTTATTCTATTGTTCAGGGTTTATTTGGTACTGGTTGGTGGGTTTTAGCCCATGAATGTGGTCACGGTGCCTTTTCTGATTATAAATCTGTTAATGATACTGTCGGTTGGGTTCTTCATTCATTTTTACTTGTTCCTTATCATTCTTGGAGAATAACTCATTCAAAACATCATAAGGCTACTGGTCATTTGACTCGTGATATGGTTTTTATTCCAAAAGAAAGAGATGTATTTTTTTCTCTTCGTGGTATTAAAGCTAATTCTGAAGATACTCCTCTTGCTACTTTATATGGAGTTTTCACTCAACAACTTTTTGGTTGGGTATTGTATTTGTCAACAAATGTTACTGGTCAGAAATATCCTAATCGTTCTAAATGGGTTAAAAATCATTATGTTCCATCTTCTCCTTTATTTGATAAAAAGGATTTTTGGGATATTATTATTTCTGATGTTGGTATTATTATTACTTTAATTGGTCTTTATTTAGCAGCTCAGAAATGGGGAATTTCAAATGTTGCCTTCATTTATGGACTTCCTTGGATTTGGGTTAATCATTGGTTAGTTCATATTACGTATCTTCAACATACTGACCCTCGTCTACCTCATTATGATGCTGAAGAATGGAATTTTGCTAGAGGTGCTTCTGCTACTATAGATCGTGATTTTGGTTTTATTGGTAAACACATTTTCCATGATATTATTGAAACTCATATTTTACATCATTTTGTTTCTAGAATTCCTTTTTACCATGGTCGTGAAGCTACTGAATGTATTAAGAAGGTTATGGGTAAATGGTATATTAAAGATGATAGGAATTTTATTACTTCTCTTTATAGGGTTGCTCGTTCTTGCCAGTTTATAGAAGGTGATAATGGTATTAAGATGTTTAGAAACATCAACAATATCGGAGTTCCGCCTGCCAATCCTGGTAATCGTCTGTCCGAGTAAATATACTCCAGATTTAGTTTTGTTGTTTTTTGTTTTAGTTTAATTATGCTTTCGATATCTATCTAGAATTTATAGAAAGAATAGAAGAAGTTTTATAAAAGTGCATCTTGCTCCTGCGGGTGGGGTTCCGTTTGAGAAACAGCAACTGATTTAACCAGAGCGAAGTGAGCAAGGCCCTCCCTAGCTCTCGCGATGCCCGAAAATCGCCCATCAGTTAAGAGAAACATCATCACCGCTACCAAAAATGACTAACTCTAGGTGTCTAGGGCTACGCTCCGGCCGCCGAAACCCCAAAAAAAAAATAAAAAAAAAAACTGGTTTGAGTCGCGAATATAGGTTCGATAGTCAATTGAAGCCCTTCCCCTCGCAGAATGAAGATAAGATAAGATACGCATATATATTTTGTTCTCTTCTAAATTATGCCAATACTATCTGTCAAGGTAGTGAAATCTAGGTCTATTTCTATTCTAAAGGCACTGGTTCATGTTCAAGACCCTCTAAATCTAACATATGTTCTGCTCTCTCGAAATCCAATTTACCTCTTTCAAACTCTTCATGATTACCAAGACCACAAAATTTCAATACTTCTTCAGGAGGAACAGTTTTACGCTTTATCTTGAAAACGTATTTAGTAAGCGCGACAGCATTCATTTTGGAATCCATTGATTCAAATCGTGATAGCACAAACAACCACTTATTATCCCATCCCAATACCCGAGAGCGAATTTTATAATAAGTATAGGGCTTAATTTCTCGTCTAAAAACAGCTACTACACTACCCAAAGGAGTATATGGCCAAGTGAATCGACCTGTCTTCACTTCAGGATCTTTATACTCGAGATAATAATCTTTAAAAACGTGCATCATCAAATTTGTTCGGGCCATGTCTAAATCAGAAAAATATGTTGAATTGGACTTGTGTAAGTTGAAATCCATCTCCATCATAGGAGTATGAGTTACATATTCACATGTTTCAAAAACTGATTTTGGTTTCACTTTGCGACGAATATAGAAATGTTTAATCATGAAATAATAAAATCTAGCATGGAAGGCCAATGGTAAGGATTTAGCATTGATAATTACTAGAAATACAACCACTAGTTTCCAAATAGTTGACGACGACATTATGTCTAATTAGAAAACCGAATCAAAAATTTGACTCAATTCCTTCCAGCCAAAAAAAGGAATAGAAAAAACTTTATTCGCAACTTGTCAACTCCCCGATTTAACAAAAAAAAAATTTGGTGAAAGGTGCTTTTGACAATCTAAAGTGTGTTTGTGCACGTCACGGAACTGCGCAACCGAGGTACTGGCGCGCTCCCGTCAACTGTTAACCTGTTAGTTATCAGGTTTAGGAGTGCCTAAGGTACGATTCTGCACATCTACCGTTAATCTGTCACCTATGTAGAATGCAATTGTTAACGGTTTGGAATGAATCTACTGCAGACTTAATATAAACTTTGCGATTGACATAATTGACGTAATGGGTCTCTTGTATACCAGTGAAACCATGACCCAAAATGATTTCTGGCAAGTAATGTTGACCTACGTACACGCTAAATGCATATATATAGAACAATATATAATATATATGGGCGATTTTCGCACAGGTGACCCGGACAAGCATTTAATTGTCCCCCGCGGCTGCCCACGCACGATCGCCATCGTTCTGCCATAGTTCTACCTTCGCACCCTAAGCCTAGACCACGCTGGATAGTGGCCCATAAGTGACAGAACTCGAGCGAAGGGGTGTTGGGTACAGGCATAGCCACCGGAGGAAGCCAGTGCTAGCTAGTCTGTTGGCTCCCCGACCCCCAAAACCCCGGTCTCCTTTCGGACTGGTGAAACTGGTTCCCTGTCTGAAGATTCCTCAGCGCACCTGAGTTGTAGTTTTATTAGAATGAGGACTTCAGAGGCAATGCTGGGATAGAACTTATTAGTCGTAGTCATATCAAAGATCTTGCTCGAATGTAACCTCCTTGGGTATAATCTTGAATGAGACAAGTGTTCTTCCGCAGCAAGGATATAAGATGAGCTGTTGAACTATGCGCCCGGTCGATATATATCATCTCAAGATTACCCTGCAACTTGAACCCGATCAGTTAATGTTAACGTTAACGTTACAGCTCCGGTCTTGTAACCTAAGGTTAGGTTAACGCCAAGTTAGTCTTAGATCTCCGATGATCTTTAATTTTAACAGGCATGTTTAAGATGCAAGATAAAGTTAATGGAAAATATGGATTGGGCTAGTTGTGTTAATTTGATAATTTAAATATGGACCTGTAAAGTGTGGGCGTGGGAACAGCTCTAAATGCTTGAGATAGGAGACCCTTGAGTGTAGCAAAGGCCAGGGGTTATGTGTGTCACTCTTGCTCTGCTGCCGAAGCAGACAACGGTTAAAAGGCACTGTTCTTGTTCGTTTCAGCACTGATGTGCAAAGGACACTGGGATAACCTGAGTCGCTGAGGCAACACCGGCTATATGTAATTACACTTCGTCATAACTGCAGGCATCTGTGACCCAGGAGAAGAGAAAACTATTCTATTAGTGTTTTGGTGAGAATTATAACAATTTTATTATTTTAAAAAAATTAAAAATATCATTTTAATGAATGTAATGAAAGACAAAAGTTGTTCAACCCGAAAAGAAATATGAAATAGAGATCCAATACGAATTCCCAATGTAAAATGATCAATTGCATCTAGTTTGCCGCGTCACATCCGTCGCTACTACCACCATCTTCACATTCTGGAGAAGGAGGGGGGCATTCAGCAACAGGAGGTGGTGGGGGGGACACTGGGGGACATTCAACTGGAGCGGGAGCTGGGGCAGGTGCTGGTGCAGGAGCAGGTGCGGGTGCTGGAGCAGGTGCGGGTGCTGGAGCAGGTGCGGGTGCTGGAGCAGGTGCGGGTGCTGGAGCGGGTGCGGGGGCGGGTGCTGGAGTAGGT
>JAJMIF010000007.1:217294-264352 GCA_030583505.1 Sugiyamaella castrensis | reverse complement strand
TACTTCTATTCTTGAGACGATGTGACTAACTATATAGAATCTTCTATCTGTTATTATAATATTTAGGGAGTATCCATAAAGTAGTATTTAGGCTAACTAATCTCTTGAAGGTAAGTTTATAATTAATTGAAGTCTTTTATTTCTTAAATATTGAATTGAGGTGCTACAGATCTTTTATTAGTCAAAGCTGTGTTTATTTTACATCTTTACTGATTGAGGACTCTGAAGAATCTTCTATCTGTTATTATAATATTTAGGGAGTATCCATAAAGTAGTATTTAGGCTAACTAATCTCTTGAAGACTAATTAGTTGACTTCAATATAGAAACAGATTCTTATCTTTAAAAATTATATTTGAGCTGGAGGTGGGTTAGGTTTAAATTAACAAATCTTCTCACAGACATCCTGGCACATCCAAGAGAAAAAAAAAACATCCCAAAAGTTTATTTTATACTAAAGTACGCCATATATATCGCTATATCGGGGCCGTGGTTCAAATCAAAAAACCTGGGGTTTAACTTTCAAGATTCCGAGAAGTACTCACATTGCTTTCCTTCTCCTTCATCCAATTTTCTCTAGCCCTCAATGAATAGCAATATTGTGTTTCCTGAATCATCTCAGTTTGTCCGTCAGAGAATCCCACGTTCTTCTGGGTTATCCTTTAAACAGGTTATTATAGTAGTATATATCTTTGGTGGAATATCATCGGTGATAGCACTAATATCCAAATTAATTCTTGAACCTCTTTTCCTTCAGCTCACAGCGGATAGAAGTGATTATGCCAATCTTGCTCGAAGACTCTTTGAACGACTAAATTCCAAATTATCGGCTTACGTTAGTTATGTCCCTCCTATAAGAATATCAACTTCGGGCGATAAGTATGCCGACGCCCAGACTCAAACTGAGGATCATAAAACTTTTCAACAACAAAGCGCTTCTGCCTTTTTGGACTCTCAGGTGAATGATATTTCTGGAAAAGAATTATCTGATAATCTAAGACGATTGAATCTCACTCGTAAAGTTCATAGTGCAAATGAACTTAAACATTCACTTGATGGTATAACTAGTTATATCCAGGCTCTAACCTATCCTGGCATTCAAACTTTGGGAATGGGAGCTTCTATCATAGACCTGAATACCACGCAAAAACGACGACCAGATGTTGTTGCTGAATTAAAAAGAGAGATTCGTTCGGTTAAAGGGTCATTATTAAGCACGTAAGTATATACGCCCCAGCCCTCTAACTGGGTTTGCAATGTTCTCGCTCCACCCCCCTTCCCACCTCTGTAGGCACACACAGCCCCCTCGAGTGAGCCAACTGCAAGGTCTAGGTAGAGCCCTAGCCACGGGAGTGAAATAACGGGGGGTTGTCTTCGCCCAACCACGCATAACCGAACTTTTTTTTTGGATGAGCATATTGTTAACTTTTCAGGCGAAATATTCCTGGTGTCAATCCAATATCTGCAACTTCAATTAAGCGATAGAACCAGTTCCTGTACTGAGTAATATTGAGAGAGAGCACCTTAAAACTGCTACTCCGGCGGTGCTTCATGCCAGAGGTTTAAACTATCCAAATCCCATCGCTTGGCTAATCAAGTACTTGGAGAGTGGTAGAGACCCCCAGACCTTCAACCGCCCACCAAAGATGATCCAGGTATAGAAACCCGTAGCGGAGGAAATCAGTACACTTAGTGAGGTATCAGTTCTGGCATGGTGCCGTTTATGTTTTATATAGTCGTAGTTTTCAATGCATTCAATGACTTTTGAGTAAGATTTGTTCATATTCAAAATGCCAGGTCATTCATCCATTAATATTTACAAGGGATGAAGTTATATATGATGTTGTAGTTGTCTATAATATATAGGAGAACACTGGGTAACAAGGGTGGCTTATGATTAAAAAAACTCATTACCAATATCATTAGATATTGGTGAATCCGTATTCCTCATTTTCCTACCTTGATGACTCTTTCTTTGACGAGAGAAAGCGTTAGATGGTCTATCAGTGGTTGATGAAGATCTCATCTTTTCTCCTCGTTTTCTCCATCGTTCAGTAATATGTATTGCCTCATCAGAATTCGGTCTCCATTTACTCTTAAGAATCCGGCGAATTGATTCAGGAGATACTTTGAATTCTTGAGCAATATCTCTAACAGAGAGATCTGGTTCAAATTCCCGAAGTTTCCTTATACCTTCCATTGCACCGGGTGAAAGTCGCTTCTTAGGTTTCCAACCTTCTCCATGAAACTTTTCTTTAAGAGCATATAACTGTCTTTGCCATGGCTGGAGATTTTTATTCTTTCGCCAGTTTGGAGGGACATTAGGTCGATTATCAACAAATGCACCGATTTTATTACCTGTTTCACTCAGTCTTTTAAGTTCTGAATCAACTATAGACCCATCTGGACCTAGTTGCGGTAGATTCCAGGTACCTTTTTTTTGGGTTCTAGGGTCACGGTCGTTGTTCAGTGAAATTATAGGGTCCCGAACTCGGTCCTTCTCATATAACTTCTTTGATTGCTTCTCAATTTTCTCGTCTACTTTTACTGTGTGAGGCATATTATTAGATATTGAAAACATCCGCCTGGAAATAAATAAAGGGAGTATGAAACCGACTGACTGTGATATTAAAGGTGGTGATAAAGCATCATCATGTCTAGAAGAAAGGGCTTGACGTTGTGAGGATAAGGTTCTCCGGTGTGTCGACGCCGCTTTAGGGGGTAATATTTTCATGGTGGCTCCAGTTCTAGACAGACACCATCCTGACGGAAAGAGTGGATGTCGCAATATTATTCTATTACGTATTTCTGAATTCATTAAAAATAATAATAATAGTTCTAAGACAACTACAACATTATAGAGTAATATTGAACTGACAAGAACTACTTTATCGCTGAGGGCTTAAAAATATTTCAATCTTATCGAAATAAAAGTGCAGGTTAGGTTTCATTAAAGATAAGCCGCACTCATTAGTTGCATGCAATTGTGTCTAGCTTGCAGCAGGGTTCGAGATCGACGCGTAAGCAAAGAGTTGATAAGGAGAGCTTGAGCCATGTGAGAGGGCATAACCGAATATTTCAGCCTCAGGACAGAAGTAAGTCCATATTTGACTTGATGGAGTCAATGGACAAATAGCTGATTTATGTGAATGTACTTCCAATCAGTTGGTACGGTCAAGCCCAATAAAATTAACAGATTGATTATAAATTCAATCCACGGTGAACCCCAACCATCAATTTAAGGCCGAGTCAAGCTAATCTTAAGGGTTAGGTAGCAACTATCATTAGTATTATTAATATTAATATTATTAAAATCTACTTCGATCCTCAATATAGTTTGTTTCGTTTCAGTTTAGAATTCGCTTAAGGGAGCTGGGAAAACCTCCTCCACTCCTGCGGCTCAAAAACACCTAGAAAAAACTGTCGCGACTCTAGCTCTAGCTAGCAATAACGTTATAGACTATTTACATGTGATGTTTATTTCCTGTGCATGCATGCATGCATGCATGTACTTTGTAAATATAAAATATTCTGTTAAACATTTTATTTTTTAATTAACCTCCTCTTTCTTTCTTGAATTTGATTTCGAACTATTAAGTGTAGAGATCTTTTTTGGGAGAGATTCCCGCTAATCTTTTTCCCAGATACTTTACTTGTATTAAGTGGCGAATAATAATTAGATCAGTACACGTCTTTCGTAGTTGTTCGTTGACCTGACTGTCCAAAAACAATATTCGTCATGAATTTCTTAAAAAAATTGTTGACTACTTCTTCTCCAAAGGAAGAATTGGCAGTTATTCCTGGCGGGCAGCTTTTCTTAACTCGTTTACCAAGTACTCCAAAAGGTGTTAATGAATGTATCTTTAAGGATGCAGTTATGTCTATTAGGCGTACTTCAACTGAATTCCATTATCAACTAGTTGTCCAGCGCGTATATGAAGAAGGTGAAGAAAGTTTGGCTGATAATGATGACGATGATGGTAGTGAACTTGACGAGAATAAGGATGAATGGGCTTTTTTGGTAGACGAAGCTCTTCATTTGTGCTATTTTGCCGACCAAGATGGTCGCGTTGTAATATCATGGCTTGATACTTCTGGTGAACCCGGGGACCGATTTGAGTTCATCTGTGATGAGAATATTAAGCCGAAAGTATTTGATCATTTTGACTTGACTGCTAAAATATGTCAGTATGAACGAAAGTATCAACGTTCTTTTGAGGGTGATCCTGAAAATGATTTGAGTGAATTTGATTTTGAACCTGAAACGACGGTTGAAGAGAATAAAGTGACGTCGGCTAATAGCACTCCTAAGAAGCATTCAACAGCCCCTAAACCCTCAGTGGTCACTGAACCTGTTCCAGTTTTACCATCTACTCCAACAAAAAATAAATCTTCAATCGATGGATCAACCAGTACTACCTCTCCCGCTAAGGAAAAAGTTGTTGTGCCGCCACCGAAAGAAAGTAAGTCCGTTTCAAATCCACCTAGAACTCCAGCTAGACAAACCAATCCTAAACCACCGGCCCCTACTACAGCCCCTCCCATTGGAGGTGAGATTACAGGCTCAGAAAAAGCATCTTTCAACCTATTTGATCCGGTGGCTGGCGTTTTTATTGAACAGAATCCTAAGGTTGATGCTTCGATTGTCGATCTCGGCAAATTCGATTACTGGATAGAAGTACGTTCTGAAGAAAAAAGTCTTTTAGGAGCGTATATTAATTCGGATATTAATCCTTGTTTTAATTTCGAGCATTTATCGTTTATTTTCAATTATTTTACTCAGGGAAGTGTATTTTCATTTTTGCTCAAGTTTGAAGATTTTGAAACTCTTGAGAGATTCCAGAGGGCATTTATGGTTGCCATGTGGGAGAGTAGTAATAAGATGAAATGGTCCAATATTGGGCAAAATGACCAAGATTATGTGGCAGAACAATTTGCCGCCATGGATATTAGCGATAATGAGGGAAAGGAAGAAGAAGAAGAGGAAGAATACGAGGAGGAAGATGAGTCTAGGAACGATGTCCAGAAACAAGCCAAAGAGCAATATGATCAAGACGAGGAATATGACGCTCCCGAAACATTTGATGCCAAAGGAAAGAATAGTCAGTTAGCAGTAGGCATGACCAATGATAGATCCTATGTTGTTAGAGGATCAAAAATTGGAGTTTTCAAGCAAACTTCTAATAACGATCTTGAATTTGCAACTACTATAGATAATATTACCACTGCGAGTGGCCGATCATTTTCGCCAAAAAAGGTCATGTTACATACTCAGGACAGATCATTAGTTCTACAGGATCCTGATACTGCCAATAAATTATTCAGGATGGATCTGGAATATGGAAAGGTTGTTGATGAGTGGCAGATTGATGCTAATACTGCTATAAAAAGTTTCGAGCCTTCTAAGAAATTTGCTCAAACTACGGGTGAACAAACTTTTGTGGGTTTGGCAGAGAATGGTGTCTTTAGAATTGACCCACGTTTGGCGGGTGATAAACTTGTCGAAAGTGAACACAAGAAATATGCTACTAAAAACAATCAATTTAGTGTCCTTACAACTACTGAGAGTGGATATCTTGCTGTGGCTTCTCAAAAAGGTGACATAAGGCTTTATGATAGACTTGGTATTAATGCTAAAACTCAGTTGCCTGCATTGGGTGATGCTATTATTGGTATTGATGTATCCGCAGATGGTAAATGGATTTTAGCTACCTGCAAAACTTATTTGTTATTAATTGATGCTACTATTAAAGAAGGTAAAAATGCTGGTAGTATTGGATTTTTGAAAAGCTTTGGCAAGGATTCTAAGCCTCGTCCTAAAAGATTACAGATTACTCCTGAGCACGTTGCATTCATGCAAGGAGAAACTGGCAAGCCACTAAGTTTTACAAAAGCCTATTTTAATACTGGGTTAGATGCAAAAGAACAGACAATAGTTAGTAGTAGTGGACCATATGTGGTTACATGGAGTTTAAAAAAGATTTGGAAGGGAGATCGTGAACCATATCTTATCAAGAGATATGCTTCAAATGTTGCTGCTGATAACTTTAAATTTGGTAGTGATAAGAATGTTATTATAGCTTTAGAGGATGATGTTGGTATGGTTAGTCGTAGCACGTTCCGCAAACCTACAAGAGAATCGTTGGCTACTCCGGCAAGAAGAGTTCAAGCTATGTCCAGAAATAGTATTGTTAATAGTCCGTATTAATGGGAATGGATGGAATATCGAGGGATTTTTTTCTCAATTTTTTTTTTAAATGACAAGTAATTAATGATTTCTCTAAGAGAACTGCAACTCAAAAAAAAAAAAAAAAAAAAAAAAATTTAGATAATATAACTATATACAATTAATAAATATATACTAATTCTTTCGAATCTGATTGTTTAAAATGTCCTTATTTTCGACCGGTTAGCACATTCTTAAACTCTTCAACGAACAATCTTCCAAATAATTTTATTTTATTAATTCGAATTTGGAAATTGCCTGCCAAAAACAAGTAATGTTAGAAATCTGTCAGAATACCAGTAGCTTAGGTCGCCCTACACGCCCTACACCCCGAGACCGTGTTGCCTCCGGCAGGTGATGCAACGGGTGCCACTAGGGGATCTGGTAGAGTAGCCACCGGAAGCAAAACGCTGGTGGGGAAGTTCACCCTGACTGTACCTATCACAGGCTCCAAGCTCCATGCACCTGCTAACTGCGGTCGCAAGAGATTCAGCTAGCGTTTCGTTTCCCTTCCTGACTTACTTGGATAATCCTCTATCTCTGGAGGTGGAACCGGCTCTCCTCGAATACGAGCATTGGTAACTCGCACGAATCTATGGAATCTTGGACTTGCTAGTAACTAAGAGATGTTAGTAAAATAAGAGCTATTATATTAGGCCAAACTGAGAAGTGACATCTCGTGGTCAGATCACCACAATAGACTCACCTTCTTGACAACATAGTCATGAAGTGCTTGATGCCACATTACAGGACACACATGTCATGAACTGGTGAATTGAACTTGAATGAAAAGAACTTGGCATTAGATGTCGAGGAGTAAACTTGTTAGTGTTATGTCACTTTGTTGACTTCACGTGACTTAATGCCGTATAAAATTTTCATTAGTTAAATTGTCGGCACCTCCCTCGTTCTCTCCCTCTTACTTTCTCTCTTAGGGCTGTTTGATTATATTAATCAATTCACTAATTCCTAACTGAGAAGGTAAGTAGATACTAGATTCAGGGTCATTGATATTATTATTGTATTATATTATTTGTTAATCTTATTGCTAACTGAGAAGCTACAATAATATATTTTATTATAACCTTTACTTAACCCCTTTCGTTCGTTAAGTAAGTGTCCCGTATCTGATCAATTCCCATGTACATTGTCATGAGTGTGGAATAGAACTATGTTAGGCGCGTGTCGTTTGAGGTGTTTATTAGTGTAACCTACGTATAGTTAGTCAGCCTTATTAGGTGGACTAGGTTTTACGTTTAATACTAACAAAACTAGCCATGACCTCCGCATTCCAGGCTGCGGCGTGCACGGCGGCAGTTGAGCCGCTCAGGAGCGAAGTAGATTTAATAATAACCCTATATAGGTATAGATAGACAAAGGTCCCTAACTTATAGACCGATTTTCGAATTGATTGCTGAAGGATTGATGGTTTTAATTCAAGATAGTTTCTGTTCAATTGACTTGAAGGATTATCCTCTTTTACTATGAGCAATACTAACGGTGGAAAAGATGGAAAAAAATCAGAAACTGCTTTCCCGGAGGAAAATAATATCCCTCAAATTATAGTACCACTTGACGAAGCTTCAAGCCCAGTGGAAGATCCTAATGGACAGACCAGAAATGATAAAGGAAAAGGGCGATATAATGAAGAAAATCCTCTTCACAATAAATTCCTCGATATTGGAAATAGCAGAAGGACGGTTGAGAGTACCTCTCCTCCGGGTTCTACTTTGTCCCCTCCAACTGGGAGTACTGATGCTTTTCCTATCTACAAAGGATCATATGCTCGAAGTTCTAATGCATCATTGAAATCATATGGCCAAATGACGTCAATGACTCCCACTGCACAGGGTGGAGGAGCCTCACCTCGAAGTGTACAAGGACCAGTTGAACCGAGGATGTCGTACTTGCAATATAAACTTGCTAAATTATTTGCAAATCAAAATACTGAACAAAGAGCAACTTATGGTATACAGGAACTCCGTGATGGGTTTTTTGATGGTATATTCCTTCCACCTACTGCCGTTGAATTAAACACTATACAGGCTGTGGAAGATGGAACTTTATTAGTAACGGAAAGTAGTATCGATAGTGATCTGTCAGGACCTTCTTTAAATGACAACAAAGATAACATTAACTTCTGGGACAGAATATGGTTTGAATTTATAGAAGCTTTACATACCATTCTTTCAAAAGAACAAGGAATAAGACTTATAAAAGCGTTTATTGCATACTTCATCACTTATATTTTATGTTTGGTTATACCTACTGGCCGTTGGTTTGGTCGTTATAATTTCTTTGCGCCATTATCTTCAATCATTCATCACTCAGGTAGAACTTGTGGGTCTCAAATAGAAATATCAATTGAATCGATTATCGGGCTTGCGTTAGGACTTGGTTGGGGTAGTTTAGGAATATATATCGCTTCATCTACAGGACAAGCAAGGGATGTATATGGGTTAATCAATGCTATATCAGTAATTGTCTGTTTGTTAATATCTGCTTGGTTAAAAGCTGCATTTATTAGACTGCATCATGGGATGACATCCCTTGTTCTGGCGGTTTTTTTTCTCGGGGTTATTCGAGTCAATAATGATGCAGTCATTGATTGGCATAAAACATGGGATTTCGGCATTCCGTATCTGTTTGGAATTTTAATTGCTTTGGTAGTAAATTTAATTGTGTTCCCTAACTTCGGCCACAATAGTATTATTCGGATGTTACAGTTAACATTAGAAGTATGCCATGATGCCACAGGACTTTTTCTCAGTAATGATGATAAGTCAATTATCGAGAGAAAGCTTTCTATGACCTCTTTGGAACTCTCCGAAGCCGTCCGGGAATTTTGTAATGAAATATCCATTTCTACTATTCATAGGAAGGATATCATTGAAATCAGAAATAGCATTCAGATTGCGATTGGTCAGATTCGTGCTGTACCAACACCAGCTTCTCTTTATGTGAATAACGAACTTCCTACCGCTACCCCTATCGGTCCTTCTCCTTCCTCTCCGGATGATGCTGCTAATGTACCAACTTCTGATGCTGCTGCCATATTACGACAGTCTTTGAGTCAAAGCTCGAAAAATCTAATAATGTCTGTTTCACAGACTATACAGGCATGCTGTGATTATCTTATATTCCTTCATAAAGCTGAGCGAAACACTCTGTCCAGTAAAACATATGATCATACAGTAATTCAGAAACAACTTCATAAACTTGAAGAAGCAATTGGTACAGTGAGTAGTGGTTATGCTCAAACTCTAAGGTTGAATTCTAATATATTGACACATACTCAAAATCAAGAATTTTTTGATATTTTGCTCCACATTTATCACCTTGCTGAAGCAAGCAAGTCTGTGTTGACTTTCGGAAAGGAGTTTCACCGGCTCTCAATCGATCGTCGAAGATGGAAGATATCACTTCCAAGCTATCCGTTTAGAAGAGCTCTCCTACGAACCACGCAACAGATTAGACATGACCGTGGTGGCCAGACTGCTGCATATTATTATCGAGCCAAACAAGAAGTGGACGAAATCTTTGATCAGATCAAGCTTATTGATACCTCTCGAAAAGCATCAAAATTATCTCACTTACAGTCACAAAAGCTTAACCAAAAACGTAACCCTAAACGTGGGATTAGATATAAAACATGGTTAATCCTACATAGACTTCAAGGTCTAGAGACTCGGTTTGCTCTAAAAACAGCTTTAGCAGTCGCATTAATCTCACTTCCTGGATGGCTGATAAAAAATAACTTCTGGTTTAATCAGTATGATTGCTGGATAGCAGGTTTAATTGTATATATAGTTATGCATCCACGAGTTGGAGGTAATGCCCACGATTTCCTAGTTCGAAGTGGATTATGTTTAGTGGGGTCAATATGGGGTGGTATTTCTTTTCGGGCGAGGTATGGTAATCCATACGTATTGGGAGTTTTTTGTGCGATATTTATGATTCCCTGTTTATATCGGTTAATATGTACGCATCATCCGAGATCCGGTGTCATTGGATGTATTTCGTTTACTTTTGTATCATTGAGCTTATATGAAGCAAAGATGTTCGATGATCTTTCTAGTGATCTTTTTGATGAAATCTGGACTCGAGTGGTAGCATGTGAAGTTGGTGTCGTGGTAGTAGTTTTGGTGAATTGGATTCTTTGGCCGTTTGTAGGTAGACATGAAGTTCGCAAATCAATGTCTAAATTACTTTTACATATTGGTCAGTCGTATCAGTTAGTCACAGATCGATATTTGTATCGGGATAAAGATGACGAACCTACAGGATTGACAATGCAATTATCGGAAATCCGTGAGAATCGAATTCTTCGTAGTATGTTTGCTTTGGGTGAATTGCTGCAAACAACTCATCATGAACCATCATTGAGAGGTTCTTTTGATGAAGCTCCATATGCTGCTATGCTTCATTCTTGTGAATTGATATTCCGGAATATTCTATCTGCTCGAATTAATAGTATGCATTTCAATATCTACGAATTTGACCATGATGGTAGCGGTGCGATAACTGAAGTTAAATTGATGGCTCTAAGGAGGGATGCAGTTGCCTCTGTTCTTTTCGTGCTTTATATACTTTCTGGAGCATTTCGAAAAAAGTATGCTGTCCCCAAATATTTACCTTCGGCTGCGATGGCAAGGAAATCATTATTTGAATATGTTGCGGAGGCGGAAGCTGAGATTCGGAGTAACAAGGACGGCAGCAACGAAGGACATAGTAGTGGTGTGCAAACTAGAGCTAATGCCTTGGTTATTAATGTTACTGATGGTGATAATTCTAGCAATAAAGATGAGAGACGCATGTGGGCATTGGTTCATGAAACAGCATTTTCGAAATCATTTACAAAAACAACTGAAGAGCTTGAAAAATTAATTGGGTATTCTAAGAGTATTCTTGGGGAACAAAGTTTATAATAAGAGGCTTGTTTTTTTGGTTTTAATTGTATTTTAGATTTTCATATTAATAAATTACAAAATGAGATGAATTTTTCTTGTTATTGTCTGTTGGGCTCTGCCCTGAGCAATACAGAGAGAGTCTTCTCTGTATTTAACAATAGAGCATGTTTATTAACTTAGCCCATGCTAGTATATAATAAATATCTTTCTTCACAACAGTTGATCAAATAGAGTCAAATGATTGAATAATTTATTTATTATGTTATTATCGTTACCAGTTTCTATTAATTCGCTTTTGGTTTTTTTTGAAAACTTCATAAAGTTTTGTTTCCTTCAATTTCTAATATAAATGGTTAGTAAAATCAACCTCTTACCCCCATCCCCCTATGTTTCTGCCTCTCCTTCTTCCAGGGGCAGGGCCCAACCTTGACCAATCGCGATCTCCTGCGCTTATGGAAATACGTACCTCATGATGACTTTTCGCGAGGAACAATTGTATTTCGTTTGATTATATGAAATAAAAGAATTAAAGCCATGGTCACTGTACCAAGCGTTATGGCAATGCTATTCAGTTGACCGTCAGTAATCATTTCGATGTTTACGTTACTGCCGTGAAAATTGAAGGATGGCGAGGGTACCAGACTGACTAGAAACAGTTGAACTTAAGTTACACGTTTCTATGCATGTCACTGACGTAGCGATATTTCGATGAAATCTTACTAAATCCTTAGTCAGCGGATCGCTGTAACGCACACCATTCTCAAGTTCAGACCTCAATAAAACGTTAACATGGCTGGCTGCTCAAAGAATATAAAAGTAGATAACGGAGTAGTGACAAGCCTCCGGACTGCAAGGACCCTTTAGCAAATATTCAAATGATCTCTGAAAACTGAAGTGGGGGAAAGGTTCACAGGGCAGGATTACTGTGTACAGAACATATGGAATATAGCCATTATCCGTAAGAGCTCAACATGAAATTTATGTCTTGCCTTAACTTGGCTGGGCCCAGAACCGACACGCCAACGAAAACCAGCTCACCTGAGTTGTTGGGCTGCGACAAATTATTTAAGTTTTTAACCGTAGGGGGGAGTCACGATGCAGATAAGCGTAGGATATCCCTAAGTTGGGATTACCCAAATAGGCATAAGCAATAGTGACTGTATTGAAATTGACAATAAATTACTATCAATTCTTCTATTCCTCTACGCGGAAAATGTCACTAAAGTAGATTTCCATTCATAAGTAGACTTAGAAGCCTTGTAGATTCTTAGAATCTCGTATGAAATATTAAAGGTTAAGGGTTTTTATTACAAGGTTTATTTATTTACTATTTATTACTTGATCGTGCTTATTGATCTTAAGTTCTTATATTATATATTAATCAATCTCTATTTCGTATATTTCAATATATTATAATTCTCTTAGAAGTCTTATATTTGTCTCTGTAACTGCTTATTACGTTACTGGTATCTTTTATCCGGATACACCTAATCTTTAGATTAGGATAGACCTTTGAGATCTACTCTAATAGATTCCTATATTGGGATCTACAGCCTTATCCAGAGCCACATTCTGTGCGCAGGAGAAATATGAGTTCAGTCCCGTTACAATCATAATCAAGATTTGAATAGCTTGGGAGACCCCCGAACATCTTCATCCTATTTGGGGCAATACCAACTTAGGGTATCCTACGCTAATCCGCATCGCGACTCCCCCTCGTATTAACGGTTAATCATAATGTTAACCTTGGGAATCGTTAGGAGAGATGGACCTGGTACATAGGTTACCAACAATAATTAACATAACGAATATTCCATTATAATACATACTTTTAAAAGATAGGCGTCCCAAAAATTCCCTCTGCCCACATACAACTCACAACGCATAATAAGTTAATTATTATTGCAGCCGTTCTTGACGGAAGCTAGCTTCTAGCTAGCTAGCATTTTTTGAAATTAGTTCTAGAAACAATCAACCTTAGTCACCGGCATTGAGAGCCGACTTCCGGAGACGATGCGCAGTGCAGCGCATACCGCCGCACATTACTACTAAAATAATTCACTTGTTTGTATTTAGTAGTTTATCCTGGTCCAATATCCTAGATAATGGATCTGACTATCGATCTGAATATTTTTCTAACGTTTTCTATGAAATCGATAACTCTTCAACTTTTTTTTATTCGAGAAGTGCATGGATAGAGGTAAAAAAAGGTTATTATTTTATTGGTTATATATAAGATCTCTTATCTTTAATGTAATTGGTTATTTATTGATACATATCAAATCTCTCCAGAATTCTAGGTGGTGTGTTATTTGATATACATCCTGCATATTCACTAACAAAAGTTGTTCTAAAAAAAATAGATAGGATTTCCAGGGCCAGCATTTAGAGATAGAACTGTTACGGTACACGTTTTGTGGAGTGAATGTCAATAGAGCAGAAGAATCTCATCTCGATGGGATTTTTTATACCTCGAATCCTTCTGAAAAGAAGCCGGGAACTAGCTCTTCCCCCTTATTTATGTCAATCACCGGGTGATACAGAAGCCAAATTTCAAGTTTTGGAGCAAGAAGAACAGGAACGATTTGGTCAACATGAATGGAGTGTTAGGCAAGGAAATAGTTATGCTAATATATCTCGTAACCGATATCGTGGGGTTTTCCCCTGGGATAAAACTAGAGTTAAATTGCCTGTGGATGGTGAAAATTTCAATGATTATATCAATGCATCTTGGGTTACGGTAAATCCTGGAGGTACTTTTGATTTTTCATCAAAGTCTGGCTCGAAATCTAATTCGACCTCTTCGTCAACACCAGCTTCACCTACCGGATCAAATCCTACATTTGATACAGACTTGGTCTCGGAGTCAATACAACGCTCGTTAGAAGGAGGAGAAATTCCAGAGTTCACTTTATCCAAGACCTACATTGTAACTCAGGGTCCTTTAGATGACACTGTAAGTCATTTTTGGCAAATGGTGTATGAATATTGTGGAGATCCGGCTGTTATAGTCATGCTGACCGCTCTTGTTGAGCCCTATAGAAACCATAAAATGAATAAATGTGCACGGTATTGGCCTATCGATGAAAAAGTTCCATTACCGGTACCAAAAAGTGACGGATTTAAATATGAGTTATCCGTTAGACTCATATCCTGTACTATATTGGAATATTATGAATTACGCGAACTAGAAATCGTTAATGTCACAACTGGTTCATCCAAAAAGGTTCATCATTTTTATTATACGGCGTGGCCTGATTTTTCTAATCCAAGCGGAGGAGCAGATATGATTAACTTTGTTTCAACAGTCAGTTCCAAAAACGTTGATCCAAATTCACCATTAGTGGTTCACTGCTCTGCTGGGATAGGTCGTTCAGGGACTTATGTTGCCATTGATTCTGCTTTAACGTGTGGTTTTTGGGTGAATGATGATCGGGATGTGGTGTATGATATAGTTTCTTCCATGCGAGAACAAAGACTTGGTATGGTGCAAAAGTCATCGCAATTTCAATATATCTATGATCAATTACGTGAGTATGTTCGAACAATGAATGATAGGTCTATATAATGATCACTATTAGTCTAGTCTATGAAATTCCGGCATAAACGAATGAACGAAACACTCGGGCGAAGACGCCCCATTAGTACCCTAGTACCCCCTTCTTGTCTCTAATAACATCTCTTGTAACATTTAAACTAAGACGATTTTATAAATATTTATATTCTTTTCATAATTAATTCAAACTAATGCTTTATATATCGCATTTCAAAACAAACAAATAAAAAATCATTAACAAAAATACTCAAACGAAAGACTACTAGCCAGAGCACATTTCACAAGCGCCAGGATTGTTGATTGAACAAGCAAGCACCTTCTCATTGTAAATATCAATTTCGGATTTTTCAATACCATCATCCCCACCTAACTTGGCAGCAACATCCACATTCTCCTTATCAAAATCTACTGCAATAGCACTGGCAGTGGTAGTAGTACTAAGAGTAGAGACCTTCTCCGTCAATGATTCTACCTCATTATCTTCAACAGTTTGCTTTGAGGCAAAAACCTGTCTGTACTGCTTTCTAATGAGAGTATGTTTGGCTATTGAAGTATCGGTAACCTTGAGAGCTTCCTGATCAACAGTGAATTGAATAGGAGCAGATGCAGCCTGAGTACGCAAGTAATACATACCAGTCTTTAGACCTTTTTGCCAACCATAGAAATGCATACTTGTTAATTTGCCCATAGTAGGAGCTTGGATATAAATGTTCAAACTCTGACTCTGGTCAATAAAAGCAGCACGATCAGCTGCTAAGTCAATAATAGTCTTTTGAGAGAGCTCCCAAACAGTCTTATACAAGCTCTTAAGTTCATCGGGAATATTGGGGATATTTTGAATAGAACCATTTTGAGAAATAATTCTGTTCTTCATGTTTTCACTCCAAAGACCCAAATCTACCAAATCCTTGAGCAACCATTGATTAACAATCTGGAATTCACCAGCAAGAACACGTCGAGAGTAAATATTAGAAGTATAAGGTTCAAAACATTCATTAAATCCAAGAATCTGAGAAGTGGATGCAGTAGGCATTGGCGCGACTAATAATGAGTTTCTCAAACCATATTCAGCCAAATTCTTTTTCAAAGTATCCCAGTCCCAGAGGTCGGTTGGTGTGACATCCCACAAATCATATTGCAAAAGGCCTTTAGAAGCAGGGGACCCTTCGTAAGACTCATATGGACCTTCTTCCTGAGCAAGCTCAATGGATGACTCAACAGCAGCATGATAGATAGTTTCAAAGATTTGAATATTAAGTTGTTTTGCTTCAGGAGAATCAAAGGGTAAACGTAAAGCCATAAATGCATCAGCTAATCCTTGAACACCAAGGGCAATAGGTCTATTACGGAAGTTACTACGTTGAGCTTCCTTAACAGGATAATAATTTCTATCAATAATTTTGTTAAGGTTTTTAGTAACAACTTTGGCAACTTCATGAAGTTTTTTGAAATCATACCATACTCCATCATCATCACTTTGAACAAAACTAGGTAGAGCTAAAGATGCTAAGTTGCATACAGCAACCTCATCAGGAGAGGAATATTCGACAATCTCACAACAAAGATTAGATGATTTAATAGTACCCAAATTTTGTTGATTGCTCTTACGATTGCACGAATCTTTATATAACATGAAAGGATTACCAGTCTCAGTTTGAGCTTCAAGAATAGCATACCACAATTTCTGAGCTTTAATGGTTCGTCTACCTCGTCCTTCACGTTCATACTTCTCATATAGAGCTTCGAATTCATCGCCGTAAACATCATCCAATCCAGGACATTCATTGGGACACATTAAAGTCCAGTCTTGGTTTGCTTTAACACGCTTCATGAATAGATCTGGGATCCACAGTGCTAAAAACAAATCTCTTGCACGATTTTCTTCTTTACCATGGTTTTTACGGAGTTCAATAAAGTCAAAAACATCATCGTGCCAAGGTTCCAAATACACAGCAAAAGCACCAGGTCTCTTATTACCACCTTGATCAACGTAACGAGCAGTATTATTAAATACTCTTAACATAGGGACAATACCATTAGAAGTACCATTTGTTCCTGCAATATAAGAACCAGTAGCACGAATATTATGAATACTTAGACCAATACCACCAGCAGATTTGGAAATCAAAGCACAAGTTTTTAAAGTATCATAAATGCCATCAATAGAATCATCTTTCATATTAACCAAGAAACATGAAGACATCTGAGGTTTGGGAGTACCAGCATTATATAAAGTAGGTGATGCATGAGTAAAATATTTTTGAGACATATAATTATAAGTTTCAATAACCTTCGGAATATTATCGCCATGAACTCCAACAGCAACACGCATGATCATATGTTGAGGTCTCTCAGCGATCTTACCATCAATTTTCAACAAATACGACCGTTCTAAAGTTTTAAATCCGAAATAGTTATAAGAGAAATCACGATCATACACAATAGCAGAATTAAGTTCCTCGGAATATTTTTCAACCACTTGATACACATCATCAGAAATCATCGGTGACAGTTTTTTATTACGAGGATTAATATAATGATATAAATCACTAATGACTTGAGAAAACTGTTTCTTTGTTTGTTTGTGCAAGTTGGAAATGGCGATTCTGGCTGCCAAAATAGCATAATCAGGATGCTGAGTGGTCATATAAGCAGCAGTTTCTGCAGCCAAATTGTCGAGTTCAACAGTGGTTACACCTTGATAAACACCAGAAATGACACGTTGAGTAATCTGTGCAGCATCAACATGATTAGGATCCAAACCATAGCATAGTCTGCTTACTCTAGCTGTGATCTAAAAGTTAGAAACTATTCGTCGCGCTAGCACATTTTGAGGCTTCATTACTTACTTTATCAAATTGGACTTTCTCCTTGCGACCGTCCCTCTTGTAGACAAACATCTTTAATTGTTTTTGATTGAGTTCTTTGTTAAAGAAAGAAACTAAGAAAATATGGGGGAAAGAAAAAGGAGAGTATATAAGTAAGAGAGGAAAAAAAGAATTTCAGGCGGCAAACACGTCTTATTTAACTTCGAACCGGATGTTTAGGGTATGGGTTGAAATGCACGCGTCTAAGACGTGTTTAGTTTGTGGAATCTGCATAATTTGTCATTGTACAGTACAGTATCAGACCCCATCGATTTGGCCGAGATTTACACCCTCATGAGACAGAACCTCGATTGACAGTATTCTGCTTGCTAATATTGCATTGTTTACCGATTGCAAAAGAGGAATTGTTTTGGGTTGATCTGAATAATGATCGTGATTCGTGATACTTTCTGGCCTGAACCCTCAAGAATTTACGCGCGTCATTCGCGAAGTTTTGGTAGTTTTAATTTAACTTGTAGTAGTAGAAGAAGACGCGTCTGACGTTGTTGAAAATTCGAAAGTGAATTAAAATTTTTTATATTTAAATATGTTCCATTCAAGTCAGTTTGAAATAGACAAATAAATTTTATTTAATTAAGAACCCGATTGTATCCCACAAGTATGCAACATATCATTATTTTACGCACACAGACCGGGCCATGATATCAACTTCTATGTTTCTGTCTTGTTTACATCAATGTTATTATGTTAAGAACTGGATGCAATCTATTGCGTAACTTCTTAGCGTTTCTGAAACTTCGGAATCCGCAAATCATCTTAAAATAACGTTAAAATATATAATAAACATCACATATGCATATGCGACTCCGTCCAGTTCTTGCTCATTAAACCTAACAAGATAAAAGAACTGGGCTGTTTCTCAATTCAATGGGCAAAAGCACAACTGAAAATTTGGATTAATTAACGATTTCTAACAACAATTTATTAGAACAACTAACCGCTAGACTTAAGCTTCAGGTTAGCTAACTAACCTTAAATAAAATTGTACTAAGTAAAGTCTCTTCTCTAATATTTTGACGGTAACATGCCTTCGATGCGGATCTCCGCAGGCTCTGTTTTCTATCTACAGCCAGCTTTAAAGTGTAACTTTACCACTCTTCTCTCCACACTATAACTGATATTGGCATCTCAACAACTGTTCTAGCCGGCTTAGGTACCTATACAACTCAATCTATAGATCCTTTCTAATTAAGTAACTAGAGCACGAATAAATTTAATTATATATATCAAAGAAAGAAGTGAAGTGAAAGTAATGATAGAATAGAAATGAATTTAAATGGAATACAGCTGGGCAAAACCCCTTATCCGTGAACGTGAAGTATTGTTTTGTCACAAATAACCCTAACCACAGAACAGCTTCCTAACCCATCCAGAAATTGTCCCAGTTTTCAGACGAAGTTGCGTAAAAGGCATTTATTTAGGTTGCACATATTTTCAGTTAATCTAGCGTCAGATGATACGGTAAATCGCTAATAAAACCGATTCAAAAGACGATAAACTATTCAATAGATAATGAAAGTTAATATATAATTCAATTCAAACTAGAAGATATATGTATAGGGACAATCTCAAAATGTCCCAAAACATTTCTTTTTCTAAGTTTTTGTTGTCGGTAAACTCCCATTCATTTAATTTTTGTCTGTCACTTCTGGCGAAACCAAAAGTGCATTGCGGCTCAAAATTAATTGCCCACACAATAACGAGATTTTTTTGATTGATTGATTGATATATAATCATTTATTCTCGTCCCGAACACAAACACACGTATGTGGGTTTTTGGTGCTTTCCCTCATTGGTATTATTGTTAAACGTCTTAATACAAGTGAATGCTGATATAAGAATAAATATTTTTAAAAAAAAAAAAACTGTGTTGTGCGGCGTACCACACAGTCTATAGCTCACCTCGTCTTGGGTGTGCGCTCTCAATGAGGCTGCAGCGAATGAATTAACGCACTGTACACAATATGGACATGACATTTGCGAGGCGCTTGGGGAAAAAGGAAGGACTGGAAAGTCTTCTGAAGTTCTTCAAGCACCCAGAGGCGCATTTTTAAGGCCCAGGAAATTCCACCGCGCAGTAATAGCTGGGACGGAACTCCTAGGAAATTTCTGCTAGAATAATCACATATAAATACTGATATAAGAATATATTTAATCAAAAAAAAAACTGAGAATTTCAGAATACATAAAGATATAGTTAACACCGCCTTGAGTCTTGAGTCCTTGACTCGGCCATCTGGCCGCATATGGGTACGGCTGAATATTTTGTAAACCCACCTCCACAAACATGCGTCGTCTTGCGATATCTTGTTTTCGAACTATTTATATTGCCTTTAAATCTCAAAATTATTTCATTAAGCATTGTCTTATTTCTCATGAGTGCTTCTGTTGATCTTCAAAATGTCAGTCAATAGTCAGGAGGAACTATTTGTCAGTGATGAAGAGGATTCCTCTGAATTCCAGGATGCTCAGTCCAATATGGTCTCAAGTATAGAAGATGAAGAAATAATAAATACTGATACCACTTTCAAAAAACCATTTCCCCTCTTTAATTGTGAAGGAGAGCAAATGCGGTTTTGGATACATTCCTCAGTTCGTGGGCGCGCTGAGCTTATCAACTCGATCCAGTCATATGGTGGAATTATCGATAACGATGCTTCCACTAATAGTCTTAATATTGTTGATCCTGATAGAGAAGGACCATTAACCATTCGTCAATATAAGAATTTCGCTTTTTTCTCCAAGAATATTGTTAGTAGATCCATTGAACTGGGTAGAATTGTCGATCCCCGGAAATATGTCTTTCGTGAAGGTGAATATGGTAGTGATTTTTATAAATTAGATGGAACTACTGAGCCTGTAGGTGCTACTTTAGTGTTTGTTAAGCCTTCAGATGTTGCGGAAGAAGAATATAACGATACTAGTTCTTTGTTTCCGGGGCCTAAAATTCGTCGTGAGATTCCACATTTTTTTGATGATGGAAGTGCTGTAGACAATGATGAGAATGGTGTGGATGAAGACGATTCTGATGTTTCCATTCAAGCGGCAGTAACATTGAGGAAGATTTCCTTAAGATATCGTGTTGATGGCAAATTTTCAGAAAACGATTTGAGCGATGATGCATTACCTCAATCGAGAACAGAATCTCAAAATAACTCCGGATTAGGCAGCCCCGTATCGGCGCCTTCTCGGCAACACTCACAACGTTCATTTATGCCATTTGATAGGAATTCTACCGAAATTTCATCCCAACAACCTCCTTCTCCACAGTTAATTCACCAGCCGGTTACGATGCCTATAAGAATGGTTGATCTGATAAATATACCTGAAAAAATTGAAATTAATTCAACAACCCCAGCCGTTACTCTAGCCACTGCCGATTCTCCAGCTGACAGATCATCCAATGCTAATGACTCAAACTTATCCTCTCAAATGCTCTTTCCCCTTAGCAGCTTTCGTCCGCCACGCATCGATCCACATCCGGTATCGGACAACCCTACGTCTGCAGTGGTATCACCATTCCATCCTCAGACAGCTGCTCATCCAGGGGCTGTTCCGGGATCGTCACCGCCCAAGGTTCTTGGTAATGACTTCAACGTCTCTTTAAGGCCGGCGACTAGTCAAAGACGGCGTGGCCTCCTTCCCCGTGCCACGCCTGGCTCTGGCTCTTTATCTCAAACTTCTCAGCTGTCTACTGCAGGACAGGACGTTAAGTCGACTACTGGTGTTCAGTCTATCAGTCGTTCTACGCCGCCAACTGGAGATAGTACAAGTATGACTGTTATTGTATCACGAGAGCAAGGTGATGATATACAATTAATTCCAGAAAGACCGGCAGTAGCACAAGAGATAGCAGCTAAGAATAGCAGAAATGAGTCATGGCACCCAATAAATACACCAGATCGAAGTCAACCTGAAACCCGGACGGAATCGGCATTGGGTCCTATCGTTGTAATTACCGGAGGCGATACGGGAGAAGAAACAGGCACATGGGAGGAAGAAAAAGAAGAAGAAGAAGAAGTAGTAGAAGTAGAAGAAGAAGAAGAAGAAGTAGAAGAAGAAGAAGAAGAAGTAGAAGAAGAAGAAGAAGAAGAAGAAGAAGAAGAAGAAGAAGAAATTGATAACGATAATAATGATGCCAGTGATAGTGGCCATGACAATGACAATGACGAAGATGATACCGATAACAATGGCAGTGGCCAGGAAAATGATGTGGGTGTGGCAGTAGTGCCGGGATCAATGCGGCCAATGGCCGGTAACTCTAAGGATGGCTCTCTTAGGAGGTCGCATGGCCGTGGCGCCAAATACATGCCATATGAATTTGCGACTATGCTAAAAATTTTAAATGAGATGAAAGATAAAACCCGGCCAAGGATATCAATCGTTAAAGCTTCCAAGATATTGAGTTCCATTGTAAGTTATTTTTTGATTTTTTGATTTTTTTATTGCGTGTTAGCAGTTCTAACGTCTCAGACTCTGGAGAAACGCCCAACTTCCAGCCTGGAAAGCATGTTTAAAAGGCTGCAAAATGATCCAGTCTTTAGGAGTGACGTCAGCAAAACGCTGCACTTGGCTAGCTCGTCATATTTAAACAAGTTTTGGACAAAAGTAGACGAAACGCTTAAAGAGCCCAATGGTCGTCCAAATAATTTCACCCCTGAGGAAGACGAAATCTTATTGGATTTTCTATATCTGTATCCTGCAGAGCATCGCAGAGTTAAAAATGTCTATGATGCTTTTACAGATTTGGTGGTATGTATTAGAGGAAGACAAGGTAGAACTAGTTTGAGGCTCTCTCTCGCTCTAGTTCTAGTGAGATATTACGAGTATATATCAGCAACCGTATTCATTCTAACCCGTAGAATAAATATCATCCAGACAGCCTGAAGTTTCGCCATGCTTCGCCTTCCTGGGCTGCAAGATACAGAAAGAGACTGAAATATAAGAACCCACTTGATGCTGGTAGCCGAGTCGTTAACAGGGAACGCCTATTTCCGACTATGACTCCGAATGAAATAGCGGATTACGTTAAGGAATTACAGGGTATATCATCAAATGCCTTATCTTTACTTGGACTTGATAATTTGCCACCGACTCCTGCAGCTGAACAAGTATCTGAGCCTGCTCGGCAAATAGCAAATGGGACATCAAGCGAACAAAGTAAAACATCTGTGATTCCCAGCCGGCATAAAAATCAGCCAACAGATGTGGCACCACCGACAGATTCTGAAGATTTTAATTTAATGTTTGCGAATGATGTTATTGTCAGTGAAGAAGTCCCGGCTAATCGAATCTCTCAATCAAGCGAAAACTCTCTTCCCTCACCTGTCTCTAATGATGAAATGAATAGTGATGGTTCTAAGACCAATGGCTTTTCCGGTCAGTTCCAGGGTAGTAATAGAGAGCCATCTCCAGAGTTTGCGGTTGAACTTCCTTCTCGTCGGGCGGAGAATGATGGCGGTCAATCTGGAGATAATGAGGATATCGTCGAAATCTTATCCGATGATCATTATAATTCAGAAGAAGGTCAAATTTCTCAACGAAAAAGATCGCGAACGCTAGAGACTGATGACGAGAATGCTGATGACGAGAATGCTGATGACGAGAATGCTGATGATCCTAGAAGGATAAAAATACGGCCAGTTGCTCTAGAAGTTCCAGAAACTCCTCCAAATGAACTATCTATTGCCGAATTTGACTCCGAACCTGTGAATAATGTAGTAACTGTTACTGGCTCAGCTAGTCTTGAGCTGATCCAAAGACTTCGTAAGACCATCGTCATTCCTGACAGTTTCTCTGTTTCTGAAATTTATGAAGAAATTCCCGAAAGTATCCCTCAGCACAAGAGTAAAATACCGATAGATCTGAGCCGATATAACAATAAGGATCTAGAAATTTTACAGAACCTGAAGGATAAATATGAAATTATGCAGGTTTATGGCGACTTGTTCCCCAATCTTTCTAGGAGTTCAATAGAGTACTGTTTAGGTACAGCCTCTCTGGACGTAGGGTTGACCTTATATGCCTTGGAAAAAATGACCGAGACAAATGAACTCCCTCAATGGCCTGGAATATGGACTCTTGAGGATGACGAAACATTGACAGCACTCATTGGTTTTGTTGTCTTTCCGGCGATAGCTGTTGAAATTTGCCAATTGGAACCTAAGTTGAAAACTGAATTGATGACACAGTTATTTAAACAAAGAGAAACGGCTATCGAAAAAATTGATTGGCAATTAATTATCTCGAATATTACGAAGCATGGGCTTATAAAAGAAAAAAACCTCGACTTGGTTATTTCTGATGAGGGGATTAAATTGCTGACTGACAAAATATTCAGCTCGTCTTCTGGTTCATCTTCTAAACTCTCTATTTTGGAAGAACCCGTATTGAAACAGCTTCAAAGAATACAGAAACTGCATGGGAATGATCGAATTGTTCAACGAATTTTAACTTTATTGGGCCCTAGAAAAGATCGGATCGAAAGAACCATAATTCGCCTGGCGATAATAATAACGTGGACAGATGAAGAAGATCGTATTTTTCAAAGTTTAATCTATGCTATATTCCCTAGATTAGTGGAACGAGTACTGGATAAACATGAAGAAAAAGTGATGGCCATCAGAAGACTGATCGATGCAGGAAAAGATGTCAGTGCAGCTCTGCTTCCTCCGGTTACAATATCGGATGATATGATTAAAGAAGAGATTCGAGAGTTAATTGAACGAGGAGATTTTTCGGAGGACACTTTACAGTTCATCGACGAATTTGACAATGTGGAAGAGGATCTTCTGGCAAAATCACAACGAATGGTGAACAAGCATGGAATAGCAGAAATCCTCAATCGCGCGGTTTCTCTCTTTGATTACTACGATCGGAATGAGGCATTAATAGATTACTTGAAAACAGAATCCTAACATGGTCTAC
Source organism: Sugiyamaella castrensis (assembly GCA_030583505.1). NCBI lineage: Eukaryota > Fungi > Ascomycota > Dipodascomycetes > Dipodascales > Trichomonascaceae > Sugiyamaella > Sugiyamaella castrensis. Next base: position 239,846 of record JAJMIF010000007.1, on the reverse strand, counting down.
CCATGAAAGAATAATGAATGAATGATGTATGTATAATGGGCTCTTTTTAAATATCGCATTTAATATGTTGTAAAATAAATAGTGTATAAAAAAAACAAATAAAATAAAAACTACTATTAGTGCTTGTATAAAATTCTCTCTCCGACTTATCCTCCTCCAGCATTCGGTGGTCGCTCGACTTCCCGAGTTTCAACGACTTCTTTGGATAATAACAGCCTTAACTCTTCACTGATTTTTGGCAATGATGCACTGTTATTCGTCTGATTGTGTTCAGAATTGTCGCCCAACCCTAGTTCTTTTGTACGCCTATCAACCATATCAACAGTCCTTTTAAATCTATTGAAAAGAATTTCTGCCCTAACGAGAATATCTTCAAGATCTAGAGTCATAGAAAGATCATTCATATACTTGAGAATCTCATCAAATTGTGATAAATTCTCCATTATGAAATCTTTATGCTTGTCAAGAATAGCTAAAGATACAAAAAGATGGAATTGACTAGAAAGATAATCAGTCCATAATACTTCCCAGAGTCGAAGAACATCATCCCATTGAAATTCTCTCTTATACCATACTAAAAGCATACGAAAGAAAAAGAAAAAATGAGTAGAATCTGCCTTTTCAAGATGTTGATAGAGTTTAGGTAGCATTAACTGGACCAAATTATCCAGAGATAACAATTGTTGCCTCATGCCAGATTGGTCTCTTAAGAAATTACGTTCCATTCTCTTCATAAATCCACAAAATGCCCAAAATGCAATAGCATCATCTTGCAATACAACATATAAAGGAGATAACAAATCACTCATACCCTGCACATAACCAAGATTCACATTATATTCATTGTAAGTAATTAGTAAATCTTTAAGTTGCTCAAGATGTAAATTTGTACCAGTTTCAGCAAATCTACTATCGGGATCGGGATGAGGAGTATCAGATTCACTGAAAATTGGAATATTACGATCAGTCCGATGAACATCTTTTTCAATACGGGATTTCTGGTCTTTCCAAAACTGATCATTTTGCTGTCTTTCACTATCATCCCACCATTTTCCCTTAAGACGATAATATTCATTTCGCTTTTCCGAAAGAATTGATTTACGCTCTGGTTCATCACTATCCCAAGAATATACGCCTAATAGAAAAAGCCATGCTTCACTACGTATAGATGGAGCAAGTCCACCATGAAATATACGTTCTTTTACTTCAGAAACAGTCAAACACAATCGTCCACTATGATCAAAAAACGCCGACCATTCAGCTATGCCAACTTCATTACGACGTTCAACATTATACTCAACTGATAATAACTCAAAATCACCAACAGCGCTTCCCATTATATCTTGATAACCATCATTCCAAACAATTTTAGATCTAGATCTTTCGGCTTCTTCAGCAATCCCCATAGCCCATTTGGCCAAATAAACTCTTGCACTATCGAAATCATCACCGATTCTTCTGACTTCAGGTTTATTTAAAAGAGCTTTAACTGATTGAGGAGAAGCATCAATTACATTTAATGCAGCTCGTCTAGATAATCTAGTGACCCTAGCCAATTTCTCCAAAATTGACCATCGAGCATCTCTAAAAGCCTTTGTTAGAGGATCTTCCTTAGTAACTATTTTAGCAGATCGAGGACTAAACGATTTGCGATCTTCTGGCTCGGGGTTTACTAATATAATTGAAGGTTCTAAAGTTGAAGTTTCTAAGGCAGCAAAATTTTTCAAGATTTGTAAAAATTGTTCACCACCCCAAAATAGTTCATCGCCATTAGCAAATGGTTCAAAATTCTTATTACGTTGTTTTCTTTGTAAGATAGTACTTTCAGATTCTGAATCATGGAAAAACATTGCCGGTAAAGTTTCTTCTGATTTTGTGTGAAGAATCAATGAACCCCACCACCATCCTAAAGAAGGAGGACGAACTTGAATTGAATAAATATTTGATAAAGGAATTGAGAATGCATAAGATGATATTGAAGATCTTGGTGGTGGTGATACTAATATTTCATGCATATCAGGAATGGCTGAAGATGAATGCTGGTGTGGTGGAGGAGATGAAGAAGAAGAATTTCTAATAGTACCTTCAGGTTGAGGTTCTAGATCTACTTTCACGTAATAATTAAGATCATTCGATCCAACAAGCACAGATTCTGGTACCCAAGAGAGAAGAATTTCTGTGTCAAAAGCATTTTTAGGACGAACAAGAGCAAGATAACCAGAAATATTATCCTTTGCGTCTTTAGTCGGATGAACATAAACCTGTAAAATGTTAGACAAATAATCCAAACCAGGTCACACCCAGAAACCGCCGGAGGCAAACAGGAGTCAGAACCGCCACTGACAGTACCCGAGCAAAGCGACCTATGGGGTCTGCGCAACTACGTCATGTCGCTATCTTCAATTTCATCTCTTACCTTTGACTTTGAAAATAATAATTGTACTTTGGTAGCACGAGAAGTGGAAATATTACCAGTACTGTCACCCGGTGAAGCAGACGACTGCCCACCTTCCATATTTATAAGAATATATTGGGGGTCAGATGCGTCGTCAAAAGTGGGTCGATTCAAATCTAATTCAGTTGAAACAACAGATAAATCCGAAATCCACGACAGGGTACGTTTTGGCTGCTGTTGAATGATTGGCGGTGGCGAAGGTGAAGGTGAAATAGAATCAGAATGATTGTTATAGTAACCACCAGTTCTAGGGCAACGGCTATCAACTGTAGTTGACATACGGTCTAGAAGGGCCGCAGCAGGAGTGAAACCCAGTTAACAATAATTAAATAACAGATAAGAACAGGAAGAAGGAGAAGGAGAAGGAGAAAGAGAATGATAAGGAAAGACGGAAAGACGGAAAGACGGAAAGAAGCAACCGTTTAACGCCTATTACGACCAGAGACAGATGGAGGAGAAAGGGGAAATAACAGTTGGGGTGGAGAAATAAACCCTTTTGGTGGCAGCTAAAAAAAATATTTAGCCACTATTTTGCTCTGCAAGTTTAACTAACTAACCAACTGCATATACGATTAACAAAGCGTTAGGAAAATTATGATAATAACTACATATAACCCGCTCCCTCTTCATAGGCAAAGGGGAATATACTATACCGGTGATGTAAAATAAGTTGAATACAGAGTATAATGACTATACTTAATTGTTTTTTTTTTTTCCGTTGTCGTCTTTATTGAAACTGATTTATCATTAAAATGTAAGAAGATCTTCACCGCCACTACAAACTAGTAGTAGTAGTTACTAGTTGTTTATTAAATAGTAACAACAATACTACTAAAGATAGTTGAACTGAACTGAATTATGAATGACACTTACAATTAGACAGTAATATATTGCTAAATATTTTTCAACGAGATTATAAAATAATAGTTCAAACTTATAACTAGCAGCAGCCCCATCGCATTGTCCCAATCGAACCATTAAATCTAGCACGCACCCACTCATAAAATTTCAACCTAAACGTAAACGCTCACGCAACCTCCATGCCCAGCGCAGCCCCTCTGGCCGGGCACTGACTGCTCCTCTCCGGACCCGGACCCTTATCATACAACTCGAGTTTCTGTGGCAAATGCACCGAAGCACCACCTACCGGAGGCAGACATTGCCACCCAATGGACTAGTTATAACTTAAGCATGAAACACGTTCAAGAATTAATACAGCTATTACGTAAAAAAAAAAAATTCATTTCATCTCCAACCTCCTTATGTTAGAGGTTAATACTAAATTAACAGACTGACCTGGGAAAGTTTGAGTCGCTTTTACCCCTGATCTAGATCTAGTGTGCATATTTCAGGACCCTGACGAATTTCGTTTGCCTCCTCATTGACCCATAACTTTTATTTCTATGGCGTAGAGAGAGTTTGGGGTCAGTTATTGAGCCCTAGCTGCCGGAGGCAGACTCAACGGTGAGTTCAGACTCGAGCGAAGCTAGAAAGCAGGTTGACGTCAAGTTGACGTCAAGCGCAGATGGTGCAGTTAAGACTTGAGTTGGTGGCAGAAACCCCCATAAAAATGCTGTCCGGTTTGAAAGTGTTTTTTCGGTAATGATTAGCTGCAATTTATTGACGTCAGCTTATAAAAGTTTCCTTTTAAGTTAACCATATTATCGATGTTTGGAGCTTGTCCTATATGAAGTATTCATTTATTTTATTTTTAATACAATTTATGAAGGCAAAGTTAAAACACGACCTCCATCGACAACAAAATTACTACCATGAGCATAACCACCTGCTTTACTGGAAAGAAAGAGAGCAATTCCAGCAATTTCTTCCGGCGCACCAAATTTCTTTAGAGGGATAGTTAATCTGACTTTGTCATTAGTAAGAGGACCACTCATATCAGTAGGATAAATACCAGGTAAGATTGCGTTGACTCGCACTAAATATGGTTGAAATCGAGTAGCAAGTCCCTTGGTAACACTCACAGCTGCAGCTTTTGAAGCCTGATAAGATGCAGAATGACCAGGGGCATAAGTAATTCCGGCAATTGATGCCACAACAATCACATTTCCTCTGGCATTTCCCTTTTTAGCTGCCTCTGCAAGTAATGGTAAGAGTCCAACACTAAGGAAATAGGGACCAATTGCATTGATTCGATCAGATTCAACCCAACCATCGTAGTCTCCCTTTAAATGACGAGCTGAAAATTCTTCAGGAGATTCTAGTGTGTCAGTGGAACCAATTCTAGGCTCATCCGTAATTCTCATAATTCCTGCATTATTTACAAGGATATCAAGTGAATCACTAACTTTTTTGAAATCTGAAATAAGTTCAAGAATTCCTTCTTTCGTGGATAGATCACCAACTAATGGGATCACTTTTCCACTATGATTTCCTAGAGAATTAATTCTATTTGCAGTTTCTTCTAATTTACTCTTTCGTCGACCAGTAATAAAAACTTTATTAGCACCATTTTCAATATAAGCTTGAGTGATAATAGCCCCTAGACCAGTTCCTCCTCCAGTGACAAGAGCGACTTGACCAGTTAGATCGAATAATTTTGAAGCTTCGAAAGACATTGGATACTAATTGTATGATCGTAGAAAAAACTAACTGAATAATAAACTTCTAAAATGAATGAATGAAAGAACGACTTTTTACAGGGAATGTCCAAAAGTATTTATAATTCGGATTTAACCGTTTTGGTTGTTATCGCTGTTATCGAAATAAGGGCCCGACCGCGGATTTGACGCAACTAAAAGTTAACCATTAAGTTAACAGTAATTAATTAATAATAATTAAGCCGTCATAATCATCACCTTATCTCTAGCGTTATCCTTAAAAGTTGCTTGTAGTGTTAACAGCTAGCTTAAGGCTTAACTTACGTGGGGGGTGCTTGGTGACGTGCTTTTATGCTTTTATGCTTTTATGTGATTAGCTAACAGTTGCAGAAGCTCACTCTCCGCCGAACAGAACAGTTCATTTGAACTCTATTCTCCTTCGCTGGAGGAGTAGACCCAGCCCCAGCGAGTAGTTGGAGAAATTGCCTTGGCCGGAACATTAACTAATACCGAAGGAACTGTGAGTACCTGGAATGAGCTCAGAAAATAAATATCATAAATAATTTTTTTTTGGAGATTATCTCACAACCAATTTATCGGGGTCATCTTTCTGAAGATTCTGCCCAAGACTAGGGCTCCTGACATATTTTATGCTTGATCACGAGTATGGCTGCGCAGAACAACAATTTTGGTTTGATAATTTTTTCTTTCATGGACCTTTTTTCAACGGCTGACGTGCTGTACAGTACTGTGCCAAGCATGCGCGCCTCCTTCCTTAACTTAACCATCAAGTAACTTTATCTGTGTCTGTTAACAACATATACAGGGTGTGGACCGGCTGGACTGTTTTTTGGTCTCCGATTCTGGAAATCCGATAACTTGCGCTTCGACCGGGTACTGTCCTTTCGCTCTTCCGAAGGTCTTTTGTTATAGAGTATATGGTCAACGGATGACAGGCAACCTACAGCCCCTTTCTGGTCTCCGGGCTGTCAAGATGCTCTCGGTTCTGGGCTCTAGAGCTAGAGAACAAGGAACGAACTCATGTTTGAGTATCAAAATTCTAATACAATGCTCTAAAATATTATCGTTGCCCATGTAGGAACGGCTCTTTCAATTGGTACACTCTAACAGAAATACAAATATGCATCCTTTGACAAGAGTTTTCTAGTAACTCAGCGTACAACTACAGTAGAGCTATTGTTCAAGTAACAATTTTTGTTTATTCCGTCGTTACCAATGATAACAACCATTTATATTAATTGGTCTTCATTGCCATATGAAAGTTAAAAGATAAAGATCTGTCAATATATTATCGCAAGCGCCTGCAAAATACGTTAACTGTTAAGTGAGCATTTGCCATCCCTTAGTAAAATCTCGCTGGGAATATGGTACATTCTTTCTTCACGTTAACCTTAAACCGAGTTTAAGTTGACGATCAATCATTCAGGGGTAAAAGAAAATTACTACATTCAGATTAAGTAAAAGGTACTCACAACTTTGGTTCAATGTTGTTAGTGATTTTTATAGTAGATTTTTTTGATCTTTGTTGACGCGATTGAAAAATTATCATCAATTTATATATGAAATGATAAACTATGCACATTCGGAATTCAATATTGAACTCCAACAAAATGATAACGACTAAAGATTTACAATGAACTTACTTCACCTATTTATCCGTTTTGGCTTGTTGAGAAGATACACCCAAAGAATCAAGAGTATACGAATGAAGTGTCTGCTATAGTGAACTTGATATATCTCTGACCGACGTCATAAAATGATATGTCTATCGGGATTTGACCTGAGCTAGATACAGTGATTTTTTACCGGAAAGGACGGCACGGCATACAACAAATGAATGGCATGGAGGTAGAGGCACGAAGTGAGAGAACCCCTTAAGTTATTGGTGCTTTGCCCGGATTCTACACTGATGCTCGATTTTCTCGAGTTTGCCCACCGCCATAGATTTAGGAGAGGAAGTCTGAGGACTGACCCGCATAACATTCCAGAAATGATTGTCCCGACTTAAGAGAATATGCAATTATTAGCATAATATATCAGCTTGAATAATAGTCCGATATCGATTACATCAATTTGTCAAGGTTTGATTAGGCAAAATTTAGAGAAGAGAAACTTGTCTTCATAAATAATTTTGGAGTTATCGTTAAATTCACTTTCATATATTCAGATACAAGCAATTTGTATTTTGGAAGAGTTCTCCGAGCTAACAGCGAGGTCTGAATTGATCATATCGTGAAAGGTTCCCCGGTATGTTAAAGTTTTTCGGCCACATTTCGGCGCTTGAAAATCCTAACCCCAAATTAATAGGTAAAACTGTGGTATATAAAGTGTGGGGTTCCTCCTATTCGTCTGTCATATCGCGAGATTTTTTAGGTTGTTAGCCTATTTCATTTATTTATTGGGTTCTGGCAAAAGGAAGTTGCGCGAGTCAAGATAAAGAACGAAATTTAAAAATCATTCATTGGTCTTCTACCCTCTGTAATAAAATGCTCGGTAGATCTTCAATTTTTATCAAACGGGTCAGCTTCGTCGGTCTCCGTCAATTTTCATCAACTGCTACTGCAGCTAAGGATGAAATCCGAAGTTTGGCAGTGATTGGAGCTGGGCAGATGGGTGTTGGAATTGCTTATGTTGCAGCTGCCAATGCCGGGATCAATGTTAAATTGGTAGATAATTCTGAATCTTCCTTATCCAGAGGTACTTCTTTTGTTGATAAACTACTTAGTAAGAACCTCTCTAAAGGTAAAATCACTGAGGAACAAGCTTCAGCTATTAAGTCACGAATCACTCCTGTCTCTGATCTAATCACTGGAATTAAATCGGTGGATATTGTCATTGAAGCTGTGCCCGAGATCCCCAGCTTAAAATTCGATATCTTCAGTACTCTAGCCAAGGAGGCTCAGAATCACACAATCCTGGCTACTAATACCTCATCTATTAGTATCACTAAGATTGCTGCTAGTGCTAAGGGTGCTGAATCCCGTGTAATTGGCGCGCATTTTATGAACCCAGTTCCTGTTCAACCTGGTGTCGAAGTGATTTCGGGGCTACAGACTTCTCAGGAGACATTGGATCGAACTTTAGAATTCATTGGTCGATTAAAGAAAGTACCTTCCGCTTCATCAGATAGTCCTGGTTTCCTAGCTAATAGAATTCTATTACCTTATATAAACGAGGCAATTATTGCCCTTGAGACTGGTATAGGCAAGAAGGAAGATATAGACAGTATTATGAAAAATGGTTGTGCCATGCCTATGGGTCCATTGCAATTAGCTGATTTCATTGGTTTGGATACTTGTTTATCTATTATGAATGTTCTATATAAGGATACTGCTGATTCCAAGTATCGACCTTCAATTCTCCTAGCAAAAATGGTTGATGCTGGTTGGTTAGGTGTTAAGTCTGGGAAGGGATTTTATGAGTATCCTGGTAAATAAAATGCTAATAAAATGCTGTTGATCTGACTATATAAAAATATATTCTATCTGAGACTGGCCCCGCCCCGGCAAATCCCCCCCCTCCAGTTAGCGGCGGAGCCTAATCAGCCAAGGCATAATCAAGATCGACCCCACCAAGCTCAAGAAACTTGCGATGAAATAGCATTTAGATATTCAGGTCTATCTAATCAAATAAACAGCCCACCACTACATAAAACAATTGAAATATACAGTATAACATAACATAACAAAATAAAATAAAATAAAAGAATAAAGAAATTTAGAAAGCTCATGTATATGAGACTTTATTATATCATTCAAGAGGTAGCTTCAGTCTTAATCGAATTTAAAGATCCATCAGCAGCAGCAATAACAGCGGCTGCAGCAATAGCCTCCTCCTTTTTAAGTCGACCCTCCCGCTCCAAAAGCTCTCGCTCTCGTTGTATAAGATCCATACGCTCTTGAGCAAATCCCTCCTGAACTCTCTTTTCAAAGGTTCGAATCTTCTCCTCTTCAAGTCGCAATTGCTCCTCCCGAGCAAGATAAGAACTACTAGCAATAGATACGCCGCTCGCAATACGCCTGCCAGATTTTTCATTGCCATCCCCATTAAGATCTGGAGAATCCGACCTACTTGGAATTTCACGCGAAAGTTTCTCAGTACGATAATTTTCGTACAGAAAATCAAAGGTAGTTTCTTTAAGATCACTCATATGCGTTGTTAATAGCAAATCACGAAGTAAAGGAAAATCAGAAACTTGTGGGTCCTCAACATTAACATATCCCCAGGGATATTCTCTGGCTAGAATTTCACCACCACCTTTAACTTTGATGATCTTAGAACCTCCAATAATTGCAAACGGTAAGGCAGATCGTAGAGGTGATAATGAATCGTGGGATTCTTCTTCATTCACATCACTATCATCTTCATCTGGGAATTGATAAATAGGAATGCTATAGTGTTCAATGTCTTCTAGAATGAGTTGTTTGTTAAGTGCTAATTCTTCCTTGGTCAATGAATCAGCTTTGGATAATACAGGCAAAATATTCACTTTGGTACCGAGTAGTTTCATAAATTCAACATCGATTTCTCTCAACCCATGGCCTGTAGGAACAACGAAGTATATCAGTACGTGAACTCTATTATCTGAGAATTTTGGATTACGACGAATACGTGATTCTTCTTCCAGAACGTTATCGAACTGTCTCTCAATATATCTAAGAATTTCATTGAAGCTTTGTAGGAGTTAGCAATAGAATCGATGCCTCCGGCTGAACCTGAACCCCCCCCCCCCCCCCCTCGTATACTCCCGGGCAGGACCCTGGCTCGGATTAAGTAATCACCTTCCCGTTAACGTCATCCATCATCAACTCGAGTGGGGTCAGAGCACCTGCTCGATATCCTTCCTGATTGAAGATTTAAAAGACAACCGAGTGCATTAAGAGAGGAATGTATCTGGAGCAAGGTCCACTCATTATGCACTATGACAAATTGGTGGTATAATTGCCTTAGGATCCATTTTTCACAGCTTACCAAGTAGTGTTATCAATATTATCGCCAAAACCCTGTGTGTCTATGAATTTCAGTGTCAATGAACCATTTATTTCGTCAGGCAGTACTGAATGTTAGTTATAAACTGGATACTGAACCAGGCGTTGACGGTCCTACTCGCCGGGCACGGGTCAAGTAACCAAAACTCCCATTTTACGTGCTCGAGGCAACGCTATCACAGGTAACGCCATCCGTTAACGTGAGCGGGCTCGTCATCATCACCTGTAAGCATAACATCATTATCGTCAACGATATCACCGCTGACTCGAATCTCGTACTCACCTTCAATGATTTGCTCAAATTCAAGTCCAGGCTCTTTATGAGCACCAGTGGGATCAAATGACATGTCATCTATAGGACTCACGTCACGACCACATAATGTATTTATGAAAGTAGTCTTCCCGGAACCTCTTGGTCCACATAGCATAAGTGTAAACTTGGTTCCTTTTTTCTGACTCCTTTTCTGTCGCAGCTTAATGTTAGTAACGAAACACGTTCACGAAACACCATTGGCTAGACTACATCTTAATAAAATTCTTTCCTAAAAACCTACCAAAGTCGCTGATGGCACACGTTCCACCATTTCTAATAGTTTGTTATTCAGACTATTGATTAATTTTTATTTAGATAGCAAATACTGAAAGATCGTAAATTGAGTTGATTGAACACGCGATCGTTGATGAAGTGTCAATAGAGACACGGTCAGCAAAAATAGATGTTTCAGGAGGAACAAATTAATTGTCCTGTCTTAGTGCTCGAATGGGTTGTGGTTTTGTATTTGTTAAGTATAAGTTACAGTTTTTGAAGCTGTAGTTGGGACTTTGGCACTTTTTACCCCTGGCAATCTCTAAAATTGACGCTCCCACAGTAAAACTGTCACCCGTTCCATATAAATCGATCGCATGGACTGATCTGCGCTGTAACTCGCTGGTTGGAGCTAAAGCGAAGATTAAGTTGGCCAAGGCTAAATGTTAGAGATCAGATCTCGCTATATGCCAGAAACAATTCTTTTACATTCTATTATTCGCCATCAGAACGCAATCGTCAAAGTCATATAGAGGAGGGACAAAAAGACGCATAGGAAGTAACGTTACGCGATTTGTACTGAGATCTTCATGGTAGCTTTCATTGAAACCCTGTCGCACCTCTAGAAATAGCGGCAAGCCACAGATATGGATCATCTGCATAGACATTTACATTCCCTCAGCTCCCACTCTTCGCTACCACCAACTGCTGGGGAATTGCCTCAGATCGATTACGGCTTGTTTTACTTCATTTGAAGTGGTCTCCATCTTCTGCAGACCGGTAACTCGGGTTGTTCGAATTTACCTACTCTGTCAGACTTCCATGAATGCGGTGGTAACCACTTATGGGCAACGACCCCTTCTGCCGGACCCTGTCTCGGAGTCTCCTTCGAGTGGTTCTTCGCGCCAACGTCATCCCCTCGAGGCAACGTTACAACGTTAACACGAGCGCGCGTCTCCTTCAACGGCAATGACAATGATGAACATGCCTAGGCGAACTAACGGCGATGACGATGACGGCCCGCTAGGTGTTAGCGGGGAGGATGATTTCTCAGCCCGAGAGAAGCGAGCTACGGAAGAGGGAGAGCGAGGGGGGTTGTGAAAAAAATAAATAACCTAAATAATTAAAATAATTAAAATAAAAAAAATAGTCATGATTAATCGTCTCGACCGTCAACAGCATTATATTCAACAATTCCTCCTTGTAATAATCCATCATTTTCAGTTAAGACCTCATTAATTATATCATCCTTCGGTGTAGTATATGGATGACGACTTGGAGTCAAGAAAAAAGTCAAAATAGTCAGACTTATCAAGGCAGCAGCAGCCATCTCAAAAACTATAGATGGTCTAAATGCTAAAGTCTTATTAAATACCGTTAAAAACACGAATGGACTAAAAGTACTAGAAATTTGTGCTAACATTCCTAATGCACCAAATACTTCACCAACATCATCTTTAGAAGCATATTTAACAATTCCATTTTTAATAGCAGGAGTCCAGATTCCAACAAATATATCGGCAAGAGCAATTCCAGCAGTGAATACTTTACCGCTTCTAGCCAAGGCCAATCCACAATATCCAATAGTATATCCAGTGATTCCTAATCTAACAAGCAAAGTATCCAATTTATCTAGTCTATTTGCTCGCACATGCCAAAAGAATTCTAATATGCGATAGAGTAATGGAAATAAAAATGCTAGTGATAAAGATTTAATTGTACCCATCATTGATAAAAGATAGCCAACCTCAACAGAGGACCATTTAAAAACAGTTTCAGGATACATTACATATAATTGAGAAAGACCAAGGCCAAGAGCCGTTGGAACAGTTAATGCAGTTACCAATAACCAAGCATTAATAGTATCTCTTGAGTTTGTAATATGAGAGAATTTCAATTGACCAAGTGCACTGAAAACATTAATAGTATTAAGATATTGTTGCCACAACGAATGTCCTCGTTTTTCAATTAAACTAGAAGTATAAGCTGTTTGAGATTGACGACGAGCTTTGATAGTTCTAGATTCGGGTACAAATATATAAACAGTTGTAATATAAACGAAATCCACAATTAAAGTAATTCCTAAAACAAGGGATAAAGATCTATAATTTTGTAAAATCATGCTACCTAGACCAGGACCTAGAGCTACACCAGTATTAAGCGAAGCGTCTACCCAAGCTAAATATTTCGGACGAACAGTAATTTTAATACAATCAACAAAATACGAAGCATATAAACAAGCCGCTAAAGTTGGACCACTTAAACCAGTAAGAACTGCAGATACAAGAGTCCATTTGTAATCCATATAATCAGGACATAGACAACAAAGAAGCATTATTAAATCAGCAAAACCAATAACTATACCAGTATAAATTAAAAGAGGTGTTCTACCAATTCTATCGGAAAGTGCACAAAGTTTTGGTGATACAATCGTACCAATAACACCACCAACAGCACCACGATAGGCAGCAAAAGTAGCAACTGCTGCTGCAACATCAGATTGACGACATCTAGGATCATCACTGCTTATACCTAGTGCACCACCCGCCGGAGAATCTGGGAATTGACGACGACAAATAAGAAGAAAAATAGCATCAATATGAGATGTTGTACTAAGAGCTTGTCCAAGAATTAACAAAAAAAACGAAATAATAGCAAATGTTGGAGAAGGTCTTTTATGATTAGCCAATGATCTAAATTCTATTTTCAATGGATCACTATCATGATCATTTGGGTTGTGGTCGTTATTAGGTGACACTTCCGAAGCGCATGCCTCACTATTTAGATCACTGTAAGCATAGAAATCATCATCAATTTCACCATCAGCTATTGAATGTTCTTCAATTGAATAACTTGCCCTCTTCTTAGTAGAAGAAGAAGAAGAAGGTTGTCTTGAACGATTTGGAACAAAATTTATATATGATTGTTGAAGTACTGGTCGTCGTTGTTGACGTTGCTGCTGCTGTTGTTGAGTCCACCGTTCTGTCCATTGTTGATGTTGTTGTAGCTGTTGTTGTCGTTGTTGTTGCTGCTGTTGTGGCCATTGCTCGGACAAAGGGTCCTGATCAGCATCAACAGAATCACCACTCATTTTTTAGTGAACCTATGTGCCCCTTGACCCTTGAGATCGTACCCACAATATTAATGATGAAGCTCAAATCCGATAAATAATGACACTTGACGATGACAAAGCTCGAATCCCCCAATGGAATTTCAAAAGTGGTATAATATTTATAGCTATTCGCTGTTTTTCTTCTGCTTAGTTGATCTTATTAATTTTTAGTCTTCCCAATAATCCTTCTTTTAAAACTAGCTACTTTTCAGCTAAACGGAACGCACCTATCGACCAGCTTCGGAATATCTAATCCGATTGTTATGGGGGCCACGGCCTCTATATTTTATATTGATTTTCAAGATCGATCACACACATTGGCATATATAATCGTTATCATTGACTTCCATCCTTCCATCTATGATGCATGACGAAGCCCCTGCTGGGCCGCTGTTAACAGTTATAGCCAGCCAGTTAGCACACGATTATGTTTGTTTATAAGCGGCACCAATATGTTGTTGTAACAAGCCAGCGATTCCTGTACTAAGCATGCAAGAGAGATGCAACAGTCAGAAAAAGAGGCTATGCATACGGGGTCCCGGGGACAGTCAATACCAGCTACAATTAACAGCAAAATAATAATCTACTGCCAAGATGACACACACACAATTACTATAATAATTATAAAACAAAATATGATACCTCATTTAATTTCATCATCATGTCTGGAGTCAGACGTCCTTCATTATCAAGCTTTTGGTTTACCCCCTTGCTTGCTTCCGGCTATTGGGGGGAAGTCTGCCACGGGCCTGGCTCTTACCACTCTAGCTGTGATAGATCACTGCCAGCACCAAAACACCATCCAGCGGGCATGGTGGAGTTCGGAAACCGAACGGGTCGACGACTTTCAGTGCCTTGTTTTGTTTATTGATTGTATAAAGTTGTTCCTCTTGTTGACTGACTAGTTATTGTTTTCCTTATAATGATTTGCATTGTCTTATCCTATATTGGTCACTATTTCAGACAATCCCCCACGGGCATATGCATATATCCCTTAGAAGCTCTTCTACGTCCGGCCGTAGGTATCCGACATGTACCGAACCAGGCTTCTGTCTCCGACCTAAGATCTACTACGGGTGGGGCCAATTGGAAGGAAGTAATAAGCATAACTGCAAACTCATCAGGGGGCAGCTAGAGCCGAACGTTAACGTTAACATTAAAAAAAAAAAAAGTTAACTAGGGGACCTGATTCAAACCGCATGCATAGAACAAAATAATTAATCTGATTTATATAATACGATCGAGTTCGCAGATCAAGCCTTTATCTATGAGAGCCGTATTTCGGTGTTTTGCTGTTCTTGTATTTATTTATTTATTTATTTATTAAATCTACTTCGATCCTCGCCCTCCAAAGAATAGGTGGGATACTGGATTGCTTACGTAATTTCAATATAAAGTTTGTTTCTTTTCAGTTTCTAGATTCCAGCCCTGAATTCGCCACTTAAGGGCGCTAGGAAAAACCTCCTCATGAGGCTCAAAAACCACCGTAAAGCCTATCTCTAGAGGATCAGCCTGATCTCACCAAAGAAAGGCTTGGGGATTGGGAGTTCGATCCCACCTGCCGTCGATGAAGGTTTCCCACGCCTTCCCTGTATGCTAAAGAGGCTCTTCCCGAAACCCCCGGGCCCGACATGCTGTAAACGATGACATAATGATCACAGAAAATAACGACTCTTGAGTCTAGCGAAGAGCTTTATTTTAGACATAGGAGGCAGATCGCGATCAGGAGCGAGCGAAGAGAGACAAGAGGACGACATCTCCAGCGTAGTTGAAGCTGGCAGATTCGAAATCGATCTCTCTGTTGTAGGGCTGTGAGTATTGAGTACAATTTCTTCAGCGTGTTAGTTAGAGAAAGCGGAGTCCAAGAATGCCCATTCCGTAGTAGGTGATTTCAGAACACTCTAACTAAGGTTTTTCAACAAGACTATTAATTTTAACCGGTAAATAATTCTTTATAGGAGACTTCCTCGACGGGTGCACATTTAACTAAAAAATACTACAGAAAAGTACCCTGGTACAGTAGTAGCATACGTAGTTTGAAGATTTTCCCTGACAGAAGATTGCGCGGAAAAAATATAACAATCTAATGTGCACAATGAAGGCGAGTGGGTCAAGTCCCAACAGCTGCAGGAATGCAAGATATAACGGTTAAAGTTAAGTTAACGATCCAGGTGGGCAAGCAGCAGAGTGCACGAATTCTACTTTAACTGTTAACGTTAACTTAACTAAAAGTCAGTAATAATAATAATAATAATAATAAAAGTCACATTAAATTAACATCCCCCCAGCAGCTGTACATGGCCATTCTACCCGTTTACGTGGCCAATTTAGGAAATTACTGTTACTTGAGTGCTTTTAACTGCGTTATGTCGATCACCGTTATCAACCAAAAATAGATAAACCCTATAAAAGCACGGCTCTGTAACCGATCTGATCTTTTGCCACCCTGATTCTTATCTTCTCTCCCGGCCCATAAACTAGAGCCGATGCCGTGTGGTTTGGGCCATGACTGCTTGGCCAAACGGCGTTAGTAGTAACCCAGAGCCCGAGTTCGTTTGCTGGGGTCCGTAGCTCTCTTGGCTCAACTTTGAAGGCTTTAAAAAAATTGCTTGCAATTCTTGGGAATATAGAACATCTACTGCTAGAGGTGAGATGAGACCTGGGGGGAGTCGAAGCACCACTTTCCGGAGGTTCTGGACACCTCAGCGCTTGAGACAGACAAAGGACATCGAGCGAGGCATCACCCATCACCGAAAGCAGACGAACAAATGAGCCGATTGAGGTGGATAGTGTAGCTTAATATTAGTTGGTTCCTTTTCTCTCTATAGCATGACATAAATAATAAAGACATAAATAATAAAAGTAGTAGTAATATAATGAAAATTTTGTTCCGCAAATTATTGTTATGGTCGTCATTGTTGTTCTAATTCTTCACCAGCCTCTGCTGTTGATGGTATTTCCGTAGGCCTCTTAGTGAGGAAGTAAGAAGTTATCAAAATACAGAAAGAAGTAGCAGCTACAACTTCAAAAACCATTTGTGGTCGAACGACAACAGTAAGATTGAAAAGCCTAAAAAATATCAATGGACTTATAACTAAACAGAAATTGTTCAAAAGGCTTAAAGCGCCTAAAAGTTCACCAATTCGATCTTGAGGAGCATGCTTAATAATGGCGTTCTTCAAAGCAGGTATTTGAATACCTGCCAATGAATCCATAATTAAAGCACAGAGGAAAAGTTTAGAAGTAGGCGCATTACCTACTGTAATATATCCAAAAGCACTGAAGAATAAGCCACTACGAATAATAGATAAATCAATCTGATCAATACCATTACCAATGACTCGATATCTGTTTCTTAAACATCTTAGAAAAATCGGGAAAACTACTGCCAAAATTACGACTCGACTTATTCCAAACATTGACAACATATAACCTGTTTCTACTGAAGTCCATTTGAATTTCAATTCAGCATACATTAATAATATTGGTGAAACAGAAATAGCAAAACCCATTCCTATACTTTCCATACAAACTAACATCACAGCATTTCTACGAGAAACAGGATTTTTAAGATGACCAAATGCCATTAATTTTAAAGGTTTAAAGAAATTTACCTTATGCAAATATTTTTGCCAATTGGTATTGTTATTCATTACTTGCTCATAATCAGCATCAAATTTGGCTTGAGACATACGACGTGCTTTTAAAGGACGTGATTCAGAAAGTAAAAATATAGTCAAAATTGAACTTGTACCAAAAAAACCAGCTGATATCAGATAGAGTTTTGAAAGCGATTTAAAATTTTGAAGAAGAATACTTCCTATGACAGGACCAATAGCAAATGAACCAAAAAGACAAGAGTCAAGCAAACCTAAAGTTTTGGCTCTCAGACTTGGTGGAACACAATCAGCAATATACGAACTATTTAAGACTTGGATTGTAAGTACTGAACCACCAAGACCTTGTAAAACGGAACTTAATAATAAAAAATGATAATCAATTGATTCGGGAAAAGAAGTACAAATATATGAGACTAATGCTGATAACATTGCACAGACTGTAGACCATAATACAGCCCATTTACGACCAAATCGATCAGAGTATGAAGCCAATTTTGGAGTAACAATAATTCCCATAAGTCCCAAAATTGTTGTTCTATAAGAAGTGAAAGTTGCTACCACTGCGGTTACTTCTGCACTTCTACATCTTGGATCTTGACCATCTAAGATTTCTTCATGAGATGGAGCAGCATCATATAAAGAACGACAAACTAATTCCAACATAACATCAAGATTAGAAGCAGTTACCATAGATTGACCAATTGCAAAGAAAGAGAAAATAGCAATTAAAGTGGTTGTTGAAGGACGATTATACCACGGTAAACCGATATATTCTTCATTGAGTCTAGAATGCTGTTCATCTGCATCGATTGGATCAAAAGATTCATCGTCATCAAATTCATTGTCTGACTCCAAAGCAGAAGATTCTATAATAGTTTCTATTGTGAATTGTTTGGAACTACTACCACCAGCACTACTTTCTGAGTGTAAAAGTCTAGTTCTTTCATTAACATCTCGAGCAACTGCATCATTACCAGCAGAATCTACTCCTGCCTCTTCGGCAATAATAGAGGACATTATAGAAGAGAATGTTAGTGGAGAATCAATTCTTTTGAGTGTTTGACTAACAAGAGATTTATCTCCATATAATCAAAGATTTGAATAATGTCAATTCTTTTTCCAAAATATAAATAGATATCCAAATTGTTATTTAAATATCAATTCAATTAACAGATAAATAGATCCAAAGTAACTACTTAGTCAGTCTAAATTAACAAAGGGCATAATATGAGTGAAGATCTGCTATCTATGAAATAATATTTATTGTAAGATGTCTATCAATTGAGAACAACTCCGATATCAATGAATATCGGAATAAAAAATAAATCAAATAACAAGTTAGAACAAAATCAACCTAAAAATAAATTAAATCTTTTCCAATTCTATTTGATTCCCTTGTCTTCAAAAAGTCAAGGTCTGTGAATCCGATCTTTTAGGTCGTCGGACTCCGCTGGTCAGGATGCGTCGCTAATACGAGCTGCAAATGAATTACGTTCATCAAGAGCGAAACCAGAAGTAAGTATGGGCAAAAGATAGGCCGAAACTTGACTTAAACAATTAAGGTAAATAAACCCTTAACTTAACTAGTGCAGCTGCCCAGCGTTAAACTGTATCAATCTATGGAAAAATGCCGTTGTTTTTTTAATGCTGGCCTGCCGGCGCTCCTATCCGTGCGGCATCAATAAAAGATTGAAAATAACTCTTAAGAGCACCTGTAATTAACTAACACTAAATAAGCTAATTATTGCATGATTTGATCCAAATATGCGCCGTATGTTTTTGTTCTTCATCTTAAACAACCTCTATTATGACGAACAACATGCAAAGATTTTACAATGGCATGTTACTGTACGTAGAGAACAATCTGCTTTAAGCTAACCTACCGTAACACATAACAGTTACCAGCATCTTAGTCAACAAGAAATGATTACGTAATACGGTTAGATAACAGATAGCTAGAGAGGCTGGTGATATAGAGGTAACAAAGTTTATTAAGCTTAATAATGAACAAAAAACTCTAAGCTCACGTTAGAATTATGAGTCAACTCAAAACTTGGGCGATTTCGCATTAAAAGTGATATCTGCCAGTTTTAGCAACATCATAGCAGTTGCCACCTAAATTGACGAATTAACATCCATCTCGATATCTCGATATCTCGGATTCTCGGTATGGCAGCCGTTTTGTTCTTTTGAATGGTTTCGATTGATTAGATAAGATTTCACGAGGTTAGGGTATTCCTAGAACAGAACTTATCTCAAGTTAATTTATACATGAATATGAATTTTGAAGCTGCTTATTCGAATTTATTATTCTGAATTTATTCACATTCTAGCAGTTATCACTGGTTATCATCATTATTGATTGGTTTCTGAACTGGGTATTAACTTATGACGACTATTTGTCGGCTACATTGACTTAACGTTATGCACTGTTAACCAAATGACCTAGCACTATTTACTCAATCAGAATTACACATTCGCTGCTCCAATCTAAAAAGGGTCCATTAAAGAAGAACTGTTAAATAGACGGAAATGAATCATATAGAAAACCAGTAATTTATAGCGGCAGGGACAACATCAAATTATAGGCTGCCGATGAAGGTTAGGGTATATACGGGATTGGAACCATTCATCTCGGAAGAGACTATGAGCTTCCCGAATCGAGGCAGAAAAAAGTAGACCATGGAATCCGAGCTTAGTTAGAGAATGGTGTCTGGGCTTCGACTCAGCTGGCAGAGGCAAAGATAATGGATTCTGAGTTCTGAAACAACACGGAGTATGGAACTGTTGTCTCAGGTACTGAATTCAGATGAAACGTGTACATCGAAGGTGTCAGTGGAGAAGGCAATTCAGATTGGAGAGCTAGTAACCGACAGAAACATTTTCTGATATCTGCAGATAGATTTAATATGTAATAGAGTTGATTTCAGAGAAGTAACAAATATTCTAATTTTTATAGGATCACCCCTATTATAAGATGTTTGCTTCGGTTTATACTTATAACGAGGTCAGATTGCGATCCTCATATTTTTCAGTTATCTCATATCGATCAGCCGAGATTTTAATCACACACACATCCTGACTAGCAACCGAGAACTAGGTTACACAGTTCATGGTGAACGTTTATTTGCTATCCCTGTAATGCTTCAATCATGGGCTAGAGCTCTTCCTAATGGAAGAAGAAGTAGCCTGATTGTTACCACGAGCTTCTACTTGAGTTGTCTAACAATTCGTAATCAGTCAACATCCAAATCGATCAAGAAAAGAAGAACTCTGCAAGAACGAATGGAACAGCTGGCTGAATCTTTATCTCCTCCTCTTCCTCTATCAAAAACTGAGGAGGATAAGCTCACTAGTGTGTTGAAGGGCTTACTTAATAGAGACATTATTAAAAATTCCACTGACAAACGTATAGAAAATCATTTTTATAGCTTGTTGGATGGTCTTCAATCTTTAATTGTCGAACCAGTTACTTCCATTGCTGATGATAATGCTGCTGCTAGTTTGGGTATAAAGATTAGAAAAAGCCTTACATCTTTGTCTGATAATGAAAGGGCGTTAGAACTATCTCGCATAACCTCTTCACATGACGCTTTGGCAGCTTTTGATGAATTATACTATCATGGAGAACTTAGCAGAAAAATTGCTGCAGTTATATTAAAACATAAATCGATATCAAATGTGGATGATGTAAACCATCTCTTGAAATTAGTTTATAGTGGTGGTGCTGGATTATACAGATGGACTGTTGCTGATAAATACACATTTCGGTTGCAGATCGCTAATAAACTTTGGAGTATCGGTGAAAGAGATCAATCCCGTTCTTTAATTGTAGATGGTTTCGAATTGATATGGAAGCCAGTACTGAGCAAGAGATTATTAAGCCCTTACACTGTTGTCGGATATGGCAAGGCTTTACTGGTATTCAAACGAAAAGATCTGTTACTAAGTTTACTATCATCGTGGTCATATGAAACTTTTAGCGAGCAGGGTGATTCAGCGTCGGAAGTTTTAGGATCATTGTTCCTTCCGTTGTGGAAAGCAGCAATAAGTCTGGGAGAGATCGATCTTTCTGGAGAGATTATTAAATCTGGATTAAGGTGTAGTAACAATCAATGCACCAGCATTACTGATTTGGACGGTTTCGATTCAGTTCTTTTATGTTCACATGTTTTGGACACTTTATATCAGGGCATACAATCACAACAACTCGAGAAGTCTCAGATGATAACTGGTTTATTGAGAAACCTAGCGAAAGTACTGCCAATATCGAAGGCAGGTAGAGTCAGTGAATCACAATTTGTGAAACATTCCGTTTATTCTCTAATGGATTTATGTTCTACTTTGTCGTTATCAGCCCCCACTCGACCTATAGCATTAGAAATGTTACCTTATTTTGAAGCATATACAGCTTCAGTATTACAACATCGTATTTTCGTTAATACTCGGACCGCTGATCTTCTTCCAGTTAGACTTAGTCTTTTGCAACATAATTTGTCTACTCAGCAGCACCACCATCATAATCAGAGTTTAGATGAATTTGACGTTTCTTCCGCTAATACTCAATGAACAGATCACTAGGAATTATCGATATGATTTGATGACTGTCTTCATTTTATTTATTAATCTTATCATTATTTTATTTATTCTTTAAGAGATTATAAATACATTTTATGCTTATTTTCTACGATCGACCCTTTGCCCTGGGCGTCTTTCATTCTCGCACTGGACTGGTATAACGTTAGGTTCTAGGTCCTTCACTGTCTTTAGGTCTTGCTCTGACTAACTCCTTGGACTGTAAATTGTTCCTGCTCAAATATACCTGGTCGGCATTTTATGGCTCGAGGCTCTGCCTCATAGACCATGCCATGTCTCCCTTGGGTCTCCTGTGACCCGGTTTGGCAGAAAATCCGAAGTTTGACAGAACACGATATTGATTTGCTCCGGAGTCGCCCCCTGAAATAATAATAATAATAAATTAATAAAAAAAAACAAGACAGGTGGTAATATGCTAATAGAGGATTTTTGTGAATCTCAAACGTCCCCACAGGAAAACAGTAGTGCCAACATTGGTAATAATAATAATAATAAATTGGTACCTAGGAATCCTAGCCACGGCTAAGCAGAGCATTGCTAAGCTTAGCCGGACTGTTGGGCCGTATTACATAGTTCTACATGATTCTGTACAGTGGAGTATTTC
This sequence comes from Sugiyamaella castrensis, assembly GCA_030583505.1. NCBI lineage: Eukaryota > Fungi > Ascomycota > Dipodascomycetes > Dipodascales > Trichomonascaceae > Sugiyamaella > Sugiyamaella castrensis. The sequence continues at coordinate 217,366 of JAJMIF010000007.1, read as the reverse complement.
ATAATGGGTTGGTGGTTTCACTACTACAATTTGTCTGCCCAATTAATGAGGGGCCAGTTGCCCGACTTCGGA